>APFE030171312.1:61416-86970 GCA_000404065.3 Pinus taeda
GGGTCTGGGGGAGCCCCCCCTGGAGGGGGTTTTCAGGGGCAGCGCCCATGAAGCTAAGAATAGATGTAAAATTGCCTTGTCAAATGCTGTAATTTCATATTCAATCTTGGCCATTCATTAGGCGGAGATCTGACGATAGAAGTTATGTTTAATCTAGGGTTTTTCCCCTAGAAGGCAACCCCTCGCTAGATATGAGGGAATTGTATTGTGTCTATGTATATCTGTATTTTGAGTGAGGAAGAGAGAGGAGATTGAGAGCAAAGAGGGTGTTACAATGGATCTGTTGTAGGTTTTATCTCTTCAGTTTGCTGGATAATATAATAAAAGAAGGACTGGTTGTTTCTTCATGGGTATAGCCCAAATTGGGTGAACCACGTATATTTGTGTCTCTCTTTTTTTATGCGTTTTCTATGTTTGTATTTCTACAGTATTTTATGTGTTCCATTGCTCTGTAATATATAATTATCTAACAATTATTAAAATTTTACAAAGAAATTTCATATTTAATTTAATCATAACTAACTAGAGGTCATTACATTAATCATGTTAACATGTTCCTCAAACACTTTTACCACACAATTCCTCAAGCACTGTGTCTTTGTGGCCTAGTTGTTTCCTGTAGTAGATTATCTTGTGGTTGATGATCCTTCACTCTGCATGAACCAATAGTCATGCTTAATGACCTCATTTCTTTCCATAGTGTTAATTATAATCCATCTTTTGTTTGTCTAATAAGGGATGGATTAGCCACTATTAATTCATCCTTCGCATAAGTCACAAGTCTTTCCTTTAATTAATGTCATCAACAAATTCTAACATCAATATATATAAAATATCCATTTATCAAACCCAAATAATTGTTCTCTACTACTCATGCTTAAAACATCATTTCATGTTCCACTTTCTTGCACATGCATAATAACATTATATTTTGTCTTTGAATTTTTTCTTTTACATTCATTATCAAGTGTAAAACAAATTTCTAGCACATGCATAAATAAAATGTATAATGAGTATAAAGGCATGTCTCTTTATTGACACCATGTTCAGTGTGTGTTATATTCTTTCCACGACTACCCCACGCACTTGGGTGTGGTAGCCATCCCTGTACATTTCACTGGGTGTAGCAAGGAGGGTGGCTGCCTTGCCTGTCGGGGGGTATGTAGGGGGGTGGTAGCCCCCCTACATGAAGTCTGGGCCAGCACGTCATGAAATGTTTTTTGTACCCTATATTATGTGGGTGGACTTGCATATGGTTTGTGCATGGATTTCAAACATGGTTTTGGGCATGGTGGTTTTCTGTCCATGGTATTTTGTAGATACAGTCAAGGGGAATACACATATGCTCTAATCCAGGGTTAACGGATTGGGGTTTATGGATTCTTCGACATGTATATATATATATATATGTATTGTAACAATGAAAGTAGTATAATGAAAAATCAATTAGGTAGTCCCAGTTTTGGGATCTAGGGGAAAATCTCTTTGTATACATGTTTTATGTTTTATGCTCTCACCATTGTTTGTTTTCTGTTTTTAGAATTTGTATGAAGGTAATTTCTGTATGGGATTAAAACCTACATTTCGTATCAGAGTTGCTTTAGCTTCAAGGGGATTCCTTTGCTATGGAGGGGTTTTTCTCAGGCCTATGGTACACTCTATTCAATGGGAGATCTGCGAGATAGATTCTTGTGGTGAAAGAAGATGGCACACAGTGGAAAGATGGAGATCGAGAAATTTAATGGTCAGAGTTTTGAATTGTGGAAACTCAATATGGAGGATCTGTTGGTGGATAAAGATCAGTGAATTGTGGTACATCTGGATACTAAACCGACAACAATGTCACCTAAAGATTGGGCAAAGTTGGATCAAAAGGTAAAGAGCACAGTATGATTGTGTGTCTCAGATTCAATATTGCCGAATGTATCAAGGGAAGCTTTAATGAAGGCTTTGTGGGACAACTTAGGGACTGTGTAACAATCTAAGTCTCCAGTGAACAAAGCATTCCTACGAAAAAAGTTGTATAACCTAAGGATGAAGGATGGAGACTCGGTGACAGAGCATATGAATGCCTTGAATACTATGGTAATTCAGTTGTTATCTATTTATATAAAAATTTCAAATGAAGGTAAGGTCATTATTTTATTGTGTTCTCTACCACATTCGTGGGATAGTATGGTTTTTTCTATAGGTATTAATTTGACTTCCTTACAATTTGATGAAATAGTCTCATCCTTGTTGTCGGAGGAGATGAGATAGAAAAATATGGAGGGCTATAGTGGTGACGCCTTGTCTATACGAGGACGGTTCCAAAATAGAAACAAAAATAATTCCACTAGTGGGAGATATAAATGTAGAGGGATATCTAAATCTCTAGGAAAACCTATAAAGGTGTGTTGGAACCGCGGAAAGGAAGGGCACTTCAAAAGGTATTGTAAATCTAAAGCTCCTGAGAAAGGAAAGGGATTTGATGATGCTCCTTCTGCAGAGGTGAAAATGACCTTAGATGAAGGTGGAGATGTTTACTTGGCTTCTTATTCATGTACACATGTAGATCATGAGGCATGGTTGATTCACTCAGCTGCATCCTTTCACTTCTCACCCCATAGAGAGTGGTTCTGTGAGTATGATAAATATGATGGTGGTGATGTATTCTTAGGGGATGACAGGAAGGCTAGAATCATTGGCCATGGAAAACTTAATTTGAAGTTCCAAGGTGGAAGGATTAGAATAGTTCCAGTTATTTTGCATATTCCTGCATTGGACATAAATGTGATTTCTGTAAACAAGTTGGATGATGCAGGTCTAAAAATAGTGTTAAAGAAAGATACCTACAAGATGGTTCACATAGCATTGGTATTGATGAGGGAAGTTCAGATTGGAACTTTGTACAAGCTTCTGGGTAGCATTGTTATTGATGGGTGCAATAGTTCTGTGGTTCCTGAAAGTGGAGTGGAAAATATAGTGGTCTCTTGAGAAAAGACCATGCTATGGCATCAAAGGCTTGGACATATTGGAGAGAAGGGCCTTCAAATACTTCATGGTAATGGTACGGTAGAAGGTATGTCTAATTTCTCTATAGATTTTGATTTTTGTGAAATTTTTTTATATGGGAAGTAGAATCGGGTGAGTTTCCCCTCCGGTGCTAAGAGGGAAAAACAGATATTAGAGCTTGTGCACAGTGATGTGTTTGGACCTGTGTCGCTTCCATCACTGAGTAAGTATGTGTACTATGTATCATTTATAGATGATTTCTCAAGGAATACATGGATATATTTCCTTAGGAAGAAATATGAAGTCTTTGAAAAGTTTAAAGAATTTAAGGCTCTGGTGGAAAACCAGACAGATAAGAAGATAAAGGTGCTGAGGAAAAATATTGGTGGAGAGTTTTGCAAGAAGGAAATTGAAGAGTTATGTAAAAAGTGTGGCATAACACGACAGAAGTAGATAGAATGAACATGACATTGATGGAAAAGGCAAGAAGCATCCCCAATGGTGTTGGGTTAGGACATGAATTCTGGGCAGAGGCGGGGGAGACTACATGTTACCTGGTTAATAGATCACCTTCATCAGAATTGGAGGATAAGACTCCACAAGAGGTATGGACTGGTAAAAAACCTTCTCTTTCACATCTGAGGGTATTTCAATCTGATGCATATGTACATGTTCCAATGGAGGAAAGAAAAAAGTTCGATAGTAAATCTGAAAGCTGCATCTTTATAGGGTAGAAGGATGGTTTAAAAGGTTACAAGCTTTGGAACCTAGAAATAAGGAAAGTTGTGTACAACCGAGATGTGGTGTTTAGAAAGGTGAAAGATGTTATTAAACATGAAGTCACACCAAAGGAACCTGAGAATATAGAGTTTGAGCTAAAGGAGGAAGAATCATACTCTACTACCAAAGACAAATCAGAAGATGAAAAGCCACAAACTCCAGCTGTGAGAAGATCAGTTCAAGAAAGAAGGAAGCCAAAAAGGTAGAGTCCATCTTCTTTCTGTTAAATTTTTTCTTTATATATTACTGATGATGATCCTAGAACTCTAAGGGAAGCAATAGATTTAGAGTATGGAAAACTTTGGAAAGAGGCCATGGTGGATGAAATGAAACATTTTCACAAAAATGAGGATTGGGACATGGTGTAGTTATCGGTTAGAAGGAAACCCATTGACAAAAAATGGGTGTTTAAGAAGAAAATGAATGCAAAAGGCAAGGTGGAGAAATACAAAGCTCAGTTGGTAGCAAAAGGTTATTCCTAGATGGTGGGAATTGATTTTGGTGATATTGTTTCTCCTATTGCCAAGGCAGCTTCTATTAGAATGATTTTACCTATTGTTGCTGCTTTTGATTTTGAGTTAGAATACATGGATATGAAGACGACATTTCTTCAGAGGGGCCTGGAAGAAGAGATCCACATGAAGCAACTAGAAGGCTTTGTGGTAAAGGGTAAGAAATAACTGGTATGCAAGTTAAAAAAGTCTTTTTATGGGTTAAAATAGTCACCAAGGATGGGATATTAAAAATGTGATACATATATATGAGAACTTGGCTTCACCAAAAGAAAAGCAGATCACTGTGTGTATTTTAAATTAATTAGTGACCGTGTTATTTATTTGGTTTTGTATGTGGATGATATGTTACTGATTGGAGATAATAAAGAAATTTTCTAGTATTTAAAGATCTAATTGTCCTCCAAATTCGACATGAAAGGTCTTGGTGCTACATACTATATTTTTCGCATGGAAATTAAATGGAATTGGGTAAATAAGAAGCTCTAATAAAACTAGAGGAAGTATGTTGAGGCAATACTGCAGAGCTTTAATATGCATGATAGTAAACCAATGAAGGTTCCTATTCCTTTTGCTATAAAGTTATATGTTGAACAATGTACCAAGGCACAAGAAGAGGAAGAGGACATGTCTCGTGTTCCATATGCAAGTGCAATCGACATCTTGATGTATGTAATGGTTTGTACTAGACCAGGCATTTCACATACAGTGGGAGTATTGAGTACGTTTACGTCAAAACGAGGGAAGGATAATTGGACAATAGTGAAGAGGGTTTTTAGGTACTTGCGTGGCACTATTGATTATGGTTTGTGCTACCAAGGAAGACCAGGTTTGGACAAAGTTTTGAACATCCATGTCTTTGTTGGTGCAGATTGGGCTAGAGATCTAGATTAGAGAAGATCGACAAGTGGGTATGTTTTTAACCTATTTGGAAGTGCAGTCAATTAGATGAGTAAGAGGCAGTCTATAGTGGCACTTTTATCTACATGGCAAGCACTCATGCAATAAAGGAAGTAGTTTGATTGCAGATATTGTATTCAAGTATGTGGTTAGTACAATGAGCTATAAGAATAGACTGTAACAGCCAAAGTGCAATTTATCTGGCAAAGAACCCTGCTTATCATTCAAAGACAAGAGACATTGATGTTCAGTATCACTTTGTGGGGGAAAAGGTTGAGGAAAAATATGTGTTGCTGGTAAAGGTGGACACTTTGAAGAATATTACAGATGCATTGACAAAGTCTGTGAGCACTGAGAAGTTCTCTTGGTGTACAGAAACAATGGGCATTGTAGAGATAGATCAATGATTAAGCTCTCTTATGGAAAGAAAACAACAAGTGGGAGAATGTTGGGTGTGTGTTATATTTCTTCCACGACTACCTGATGCGTGGGGTGAAACAGGGGGGTCTGCAGGGTGGCGTTAGCCCCCCTTAGAGGGTGTGGAGCATTTCCCCAAGAAAATTCTTTTGGATCTTATATTTGGTGGGCAGACCTACCTATGGTTTTGTGCATAATGGTTTTCTATCCATGGTATTTTGTAGATCCGATCAAGGGAGCTACGATTATGTTCTAATCTAGAGTTAATGGATTGGGGTTTATGGATTCTTTGGCATATATATATATATATATATATATAATATATTATATATATTACTATATATAATTATATATATATATTATAACATTGAAAGGAATATAATGAAAAATCAATCTGGTAGTCCAAGTTTTGGGATGCAGGGGAAAATATCTATGTGTATTCGTTTTATGTTTTATACTCTCACCATTGTTTATATTTTGTCTTTAGAATTTGTATGCAAGTAATTTATGTATAGGGTTAGAACCTACACACCACGCATGCATTAATTAAAAGAACATAATGTCATAAACATTTATATTTATCTACACATGCGTATGGTTGTGGAACATGTATTACCATCCAAATATCCCTATGTGTAAAGTAAATTGCATCAATATTGCGAAGGCACACCCATATATCCATACTTCACATGCAAAAAGGAATAGTTACATTTTACCTCTACCCATAAGAACAAGGTAATATTTTAAAAGAATCACCAAGGTTAAAACTATCTCTTCACACAAGAAGAGGGAAATATTTCATAAACATAACCACAACTACTATTATTTCTTCACACCAGAACACATACTTTTCGAAATGGAAAAACAATGCAACTACACACACACACACACACACACACACACACACAGAAAACTAGCACTATTGCTATTATCTTTGTGCTTGCAAACACATATCGTTTTTCGAAAAGGAACTAACAAATAATATCTTTGTGCATTTAAATGCATATTATTTTTCTAGAAAAAGCTAACAACTATTGTCTTTGTGCATGTAAACACACATTCTTTTTCGAAAAGCAACTAGTTCAACAACTATTATCTTTTTGCATACAAACACATATTATCCTTCTTCGAAAAGGGAACTATACCAACAACAATTATTTTTGTGCATATAAACAGTTATTATTTTTCAAGAAAATTAACACAATAACCATTATTTTTGTGCATATAAATACATATTATTTTTTTTTAAGAAATTGAACACAATAGCTATTATTTATGTGCATGAAAACACATTAGTTTTCAAGAAAAATTAGCAAAATAGCTATTATTTATGTGCATATAACAACACATTATTTTCAGAATAAAATTAGCACATTATTATTACCTCTCTGCATAAGAGCATAAATTATTTTCCAATTTTTTTTTACCAAAACCAACGTAGTTAACTCTTTTTGTGCACAAGAAACAAAAAATATCTTCAATAAAATCAACAAAAGGTAACAATAACAAGCTCTAACAAAAGCCATATAATAATAAATTGTAGATGTTATCACCAAAAAATTTATCATCTACCCTAATTTACTAGATGGATTGAAGTACACCATGTAAAGCCAATTTTACCATAGTAAAATTGCTTTCACTGTGAGAAATTACTTAATAAACCACCTTTGTTAAGTAAGCTATAGTTAAACCCATGAAGAATAATTAAATAAATCATTATTTATTTGATTTTCTTCTAGGAATAATTAATTAAACCATTGTTCAATTATTATTCCTTGTCATATTTGACCCAACCATGAAAAATAAACAAATAAATCATTAATTATCTCTAAGAATAATTAATTAATAACTATTCTTTGCTAAATTTGACTAAATCCCTTAGGAACAATTAAATAAATCCTTATTTATTTATTATTCTTTAACTAATTCCTTGGGATGATAAATAAATCATTTATTTATTATTATTTCTAAATAAAAGTTTAAATAGTTTTTCCCTCCTAACCGCATATAATAAAATATTCCAAGTGGTTATTCCAAGACTCGGATCAATAATATTTTATTATTGCTCAATATTTAAGGATAACTCAATATTTTGTTATAAATAGAAGGGTTTTCCATTTATTATTGACTTTTGATTATTTTGATTGTTTCACCCTCTTGTAGCATCCATTTTTATTTAAGTTTTATTTTCAGTTTTATTACAAAATGAAAGAAAAAAAAAAAAAAAATGAAAGAAATCAAACCATTGTCTAAAGTTCATGTAGGTTCAAGAGGCGCGATCAGGCGATAGCTTGATAAGTATGATGAGGTGTGCTATAGGGGAGTAATGAGCATGAAGATTAATTAAAGCTCAACCCCCGTAATTGACCGTGATGTTAGCATGGTTGACTATAATGTGTGGCCTGAATTTATTGCAGGGGTTCAACCTCGCTGAATCTCCCATACATTCTTTACCCCCACAAAGTTTAAAAGAAATAACTTATTTTATTTGATTGATGCCTTTTGAACGTGAGAAACCCGTGACAAGATCTGGGCCATCCGATCAACAGGCCACAGATCTGACAATAATCACGTAGTTAATTAGAATAGTGTTTATTTTAGAGATCGGACATGAAGCTGTATGAATAGAGTTTAATTCATTGAAGTCTCGGCTAATCACAGTCATTCATCAAAAGAAATGGGATTCAACACATATCAAGTGGAAAGGTAATCAGGTTTTATCTTTAAAATCGGACTTGATAGATCATTAATTGGCAACTCTTATTTCCTATTGGGCTTCTATGGGAGTCAAAGGGGCATTGAAGAAGCAAACTCGATAAGGTTTAGTTCAATAGGTTTAAAGTTTTCTTGAGTTCTGAAGGATCAGACCGTTTATTGAATGTGTGATTGGATGGTGATTGCGTGTAGCTCAAGTGAACATGACAGGTCTATGAACTAGAGTGTTAATTATTTTGAGTTCCATGGTAATGGAAGGTTTGTCATATTCCGTGTAAATTAGTCAGTTTCGTTGTTTTAGCAGAATAACCAATGTTAGAGGTGGATGACTAAAACTCTGAAGGAAAAGGTGATTGGTTGGGTTTCTTGGTGTTTCTGCCAATCAAAACACTCTTGATACATATGTGGGCCCATGTCCACACATAGGGTTTTGTCAAATACAGTTTGTTGTGTTAAAACAGTTTAACCATTATCAAAGCATCTACAAAGAAACTTCATCAGCACCCAAGCAAAAAATATGAAAAGCGCACAATCGTCATCATTTTTCTAAATTTTGTTACTTTCTGTTATTTTATTTACGAGGTGTCTTTTATCCTCTATGTAATATTTTGTAATAACTTTTACTTTAGACAGTTAGGAGAATAGTTAAGTAGTTTGACAGTTTTGGTGATTACCAATTGTCTCATAATATATAAAAGGAGGAAAATTTACAGAGGTGGGGTTCAAACTTTGGAGAACCCACAGACTAGGCCACTATATTCCTGATACAATTGTTGATTAATGAAAGAATCAAAAGTTTTCCACACATTGTTGGGTATGATTTGTGACTTCTCTATTATGTGTCATCAAATGTTTTTTTCCTTTAAGTATGGTAATGAAGCTGCAGGTCTTTATTTTATTATGTAAATTAAGTTAAAATCCCTTAAAAGAGCGCTCCTATACTTGAAGTTCTCACCTCTGCAATTCTTCTAAGTTACAGATAGTAGTTTCTGTGTAAGACAACATATTGTCTATGACTTCTTTAAGATTTTTTCATTCATCATTTATATTCAGCAATCAAATGGGATTTTCAGATTTTCATGTCACCTAAGTATTGAGGGTTTAAAACCAAGTCTTTCAGGTCCTTCATTCGAGAATACAACATACAATTAAGTGACAAACAAGTGACAATAATTATAAACATTAATGTCTTAAGCAAAATTTCTACACGGCCAAGAAATTGGTTTCTTAAGGTACAACATTAATAGGTGCCATTGTCGAGGAGAGATGAAAAGAACACTTTTCCATGTGTTTTCAATATTTTCCTCTGGTTGTTCACTGAGTAGGAAATATTTTGCTATTTTGAACAAAAGAAATAACTCTAGCTCCAAGGAGACCTCATACAAGGGCAGATACCTCACAGCAGAAATTTCAAGCCCTTTCAGATGCTGAGAGGTTAGTTTCCAAGAGGGTTGGAAGGCCTAAAACTCCACTTACACCAAGTCCTACACTGTCTACACTAGGCAATAGTTCATCACATCTTTCACATTCATCTTTTATTGATCAAGAGTGACTTTCTACATCCAATTCATTCCAAGAACCCAACTGTTAGGAACAATATTTAGAGTCTATTTCTTTTTCAATGTCTACTATAGTTATTCAGCCTGTACCTATAACTACATTACTACCTTTTCATACTCCATTTACTCCTCAGTCAGGTTCCACATTTGCTGGTAATCAAAGTTCAGTAAATTTAGGAGCAAATAGGGTAGCACCTGCATTCTTGATGAACAGGTATGCACCTATTCATTTTCCACAACAGTTGAATCAAATGCCACAAGAATACTTGAAGATTCTTTCTCGTTTCACAACAGGATGAACAAAAAACAGAGAATCACATATTAGTATTTTGTAATTTCATAGGAAACATAAATGTTGAACACCTGGATGTTGTTCTAAGTCTTTTTGTCCAATCCTTGGATGGAGAAGTAATAAAATGGTTTAAATGGCTCCCTAATAACTCTATTACAGCATGGGAAGTGATGGAGTGCCTGTTCACCCAGATATGGGGAGAAAAAAGAGACCACGGGTATTGACTCATAGAGTTTAATGCTATAAAGAATATATCTGATGAAAATGTAGTTGAATTTGTCAGAAGATTTAATAAATTGTACAATAGTCTTCTAGTGCAGATTAATCCCCCTCCTGCTGGTGCAAAAATAACTTTTGCAGGGGCTTTTGAGTCAAATTTTGGATTCACATTGAGGGAGAGGAGATCCCCAACCCATGATCAGATCCAAATGGATGCATTAGAGATAGAAACAAATCTGGTGGCTGTAGGTAAGACACCAGATACACAGCCTATCCAAGATAAGGGAAAGGATAAATTTCAATCCTCTCAAAGTAAAATATTAAAGGATATAAGTAATGTAATTAAAACTTTCTCAAATAAATTGATTAAATTAGAGTTGGAAAGTAAGAATTGTTAGAGGCAAGCACAATAGAATAGGAACATTAACCCTCAGTATAGAAGACAACCTCTGCAAATTTTGTACAAGGAGAGAAAAGATTAAGATCAGATTCAAGCATTACTATATATAGAAGCAGATCCTAATGAAATACTAGAACATTCCAGGGACCATAATGATCAGATTTCTATATTGTATGCAGTAGATAAAAATGAACTAGGTGTTGAGGGAGGAGAATATGAATATGCTGACATAGATGCCATTTATGATGATAATGAGATTGATGAGTATTGGAAGCAATTTTCTGATTTTATGCAGGCGGAACTACATAAGAAATATGAATTGAGATCAAGGAAAAGGTCTAGAAGTCAAAAAGATTAAGGTGAGCAACAAGTTCTAGCTCCCTCATAGAAGGCGACTCCATAAGGACCACAGCCTGTAAAACAATTGAATAAAGGAAAGTAGCAGCAAAATACAAGTAGAAAGACTCAAATTCTTCAAGGTGAGTCTTCTCAAGACAAAAGTGAAAAATTTCCTTTAGAAAAACTTGTTTCCATTCCACAAGAGATTTTAGTCATGAAGAGAAGTGAAAATGAAAATGAAAAGAACACTAAACAGGTTCATGTGTTCAGTTTAACTAAAGAATTAGAAAAAATCAGAAATCAAGTGCCCCTCACAGAGTTAGTCAAAACACCAGTTTATCAGAGAGATATTGCTGAGTTTATCAATTTGAGAGACAATGTAAATATAAATGATATTATGAACCTACAGGAAAATAAACTGCTACTTGTTTTTGGTCCACATGTGGAGGAGGTGGATTCTTCAACCCCTTCATTCTACATTTCTCTATTGATTCATGATTTCCTGTTGCACAATTGTATGTTCGATTCAGGAGCTTCACATAATCTTATGCCATTATTAGTGATGAAACAACTAAACCTACAAGCCACTAAACCTTACAAGGACTTTTATTCTTGTCATTCAAATAAAGTCAAGTGTCTGGGGGCCATTAAAGATATGGTGGTGTCACTAGCCCAGATCCTAGCTAGAATCTTGGTAATGGATGTTGTGGTAGCAGATATCCCCGCTAGGTTTGGAATGTTTCTATCTAGGTCATGGGGAGCCAAATTGGGTGGTGTTTTGAAGCTAGATTTTACTTATGCTATTATACCAATTTTGTGTCGGGAAGAAAGGAGGTTGTACAGAGAAACTAGATTTGTAAAAACAATTACAAAAAATGGAGCAAGTAATTCATTTGTATATAGTCAAGAGAAATATGATTTTTCTTGCTTCATGTTGCATGACAATGCAAAGTTGGTTGAAAATAATCAGAGGCATCTTACTTCAGCTAGCGTAAATATAGAGCTGCAACCAGAAGGGCTGTGGAAGTGTTTTTTTAATGGAGCTTATTTTAAGGAAGGAATAGGTGTTGGTTTCCTTCTAATTGCAATTGGAGGTAATATGTTCCCTTTTTCTTTCAAATTGTAGTTTGAAGTAACAAAAAATGTGGCATAATATCAATCCTTGATCATTGCTCTACAAAAACCAAAAAAGATGGGAGTCAATTCAATTTATGCTTCTGGAGATTCAGAGTTGATTATAAAACAAATAAAAAATCACCGTCAGATAAAACATCCTAGGATTAGGCCATACAAAAATGAAGTATGGGATTTGGTTGAATTTTTTTTCAAGATATGAGGTAGAAATGAGGCATAGACCTTTTGTTCCTGATAATGTTAAATATTGGCAAGTTTTTGAATATGATGAGCAGATTAATTTTTTTTTTACTATGGTTGAAGAGTTTTAGGGTACAAAAATTGATCAGGATGAAGATGAAACAGTAGAAGTTAGTGGTTTAAAAAATTCCATAGCTAATCAAAAAGTTTTTCAATTGAAAGATAGTATTCTGCGAAAGGGACTTGTCCCTCTTGAAAGGCCTTTTAACTCTAATGACGTAGCTGTTGGTTCAGAGAAAATTCCACAGTATGAGCCGATTAAAGATCATAATATTGGAACTTAGGAGGAACCTAGGTTAGTAAAATTATTCAATGGAGTTCCATCTAATTATAAGGAGAGATATATTAAACTTTTCAAGGACTATGTTGATGTTTTTGCTTGGTCCTATGAGGATCTTAAAACATATAATGTAAGTATTATTTAGCACAAGATTCCCTTGAAAGAGGGGATTAAACCATTTAAATAGAAGCTCAAACAGATAAACCCTCTGCTTTTACCATTGATCAAGAAATAAGTCAAAACATTGCTTGATGCCAAGATTATAGTTCCACTCAGGTAATCTAAATCGGTGGCCAATATAGTGCCTGTAAGGAACAAGAATGGAGAGATAAGGCTATGTGTAGACTTTATAAATCTCAACAGGGCTTCCTTGAAAGATAACTATCTGTTACCTAAAATGGATCATGTGCTGCAGAAGGCAACAAGATCATTCATGATGTCAACGTTGGATGGGTTTTCTGGGTATAAGCAGGTGGCTGTGGATAAACAAGATCAGAAGAAGACTTCATTCACAACTCCTTGGGGAACCTTTATGTATGTTAGAATGCCTTTTGGGATGATGAATGCAGGTGCTACATTTCAAAGGGCTATGAACATTTCTTTTATGGGAGATAAGTTTGTAGTGATATACGTAGATGACATCATTGTTTTCTATAAGTCTGAAGAGGAGCATCTCGACCATCTTAAAAATGCTTTTGAGAAATGTAGAAGATATGAGATTTCCTTGAATCTTAAAAAGTCTACCTTTTCTCTGGAAGAGGGCAAACTGCTGTGGCACATTGCTTCTAGAGATGGAGTGAAGATAGATCCAGCAAGGGTGCAAGCTATGCAAAAAATATCTTTGCCTAGGAGTAAGAAGGACATTTAGAAATTTCAGGGTAAAATTAATTTTTTAAGGAGGTTTGTGTCCAATTATGCGGAAATTGTAAAAGAAATTACTAATATGTTGAGGAAAGAGAATGAAGTGCATTGGAAGAAGGAAGCCAGAGAGTCATTATTCATGATTAAAGAAGCATAGCAAGTTTCTCCTGTCCTAATAAGCCCTGATTATCAAAAACCTTTCCATGTTTTTTCATTTACATCACCTAATTCAATAGTTGTTTTTTTGTTGCAAAAAAATAATGAAGAAAACGAGCAGCCAGTTGCTTTCTGTACCAAGATTCTCAAAGATGTTCAACTAAAGTATAATATTCTTGAAAAATAGGTATATGCTATGGTAAAATCCCTGAAGGCCTTCAGGATTTACGTACTCTAGTCACAGATCATTTCTTATGTGCCAAATGTTGCAGCAAAGGATGTGTTAGTCCAAAGTGATGCAGAAGGCAAAAGGGGAAAATGGATACAAAGATCCAAGATTATGACTTGGACATAAAGCCCACGAAGCTAGTGAAAGGAAAAGGATTGGCGAAGATGTTGATAGAGTCAAATTTTTAGGCATTGGGAATTAACTTGCTGACACCTGTGAGTGAGGAGGCAATTGAAGAAGGTGAAGAAAGATCAGACCCATGTATGAATATTAGGTATAAATTTTTATGTTCAGAATGGTACAAGCACATAATCCATTATTTTTGTTTTCTCTCTTGCCCTCAATATTTGGATAGAACAAAGTATAGAGCATTATAAATCAAAGCCCACCCATATGTGATTGTTGAGGGCATATTGTATTGGAAATAAATTGTAGGAATTTTTTTGTTATCTTTAACAGAGGATGAATTTATAGAGACCATTAAAGATTATCATGAGATGTTATGTGGAGGACATTATAGTTGGAAGGCTAATTCACACAAAATCCTCCAAGAAGGGCTTTATTGTCCTACTTTATTTGGTGATACATGTAAGTTTGTCAAAAGTTGTGAGAAGTGTCAGCTTTTTGCTGAGAAGAAAATGTTAGCTCCCTTGCCTTTGATTCCAATATTCATAGAGGAACCATTCAGATGATGGGGACTAGACTTTGTTGGAGATATTAACCCACCTTCAAGTAGATAGCACAAGTGGGTTCTCATAACTACCAATTACTTCACCAAGTGGGTAGAAGCCATACCCACTAAGAGGGAAAATGATCAGGTGGTTATGAAGTTCTTAGAGGAGAATATTTTCAGCAGATTTGGATGCCCTGTCAAAATCATAACAGACAATGCCCAAGTATTAAATTCAAGTAAGTTTATTGCTTTTTGTCAAAAGTATAATGTTATTTTGTCCCATTCAACAACTTATCATCCACAGGGAAATGCATTAGCTGAATCCACTAACAAAACTTTGATGAAGATCCCGAAGAAAACTATTGCAGAGAACCAGAAAGACTGGGATTCTAAGTTAAAGTTTTCTCTATGGGCTGCTAGAGTGACTACAAGAAGGTCCAAATGGAAATCACATTTTCAGTTAGTGTATGGAACTCAAGCCCTATTCCCAAGCCAGCTTGTGAAGCTTGTGATTGCAATGATTCAGGAGGCAAAAGAAGAACCCAATTCTCTAATAAGAAGAATGAATAAGGTAGTGGAATAGAGTGAAAACAGGGATAAGATAATAGACAACTTGACCATGTATCAATCAAAGATGAAGAGTATTTTTGACAAAAAGGCTAGAGAGATTGATTTTAAAGTTGGAGGCCTGGTATTGAGGTGGGATACTAGAAGAGAAGATAAGGGCAAACATGGAATGTTTGATCCTCTCTAGTATGGCCCATTTAGAATTATAGAAGCAAGGACAAATAATACATTCTTCCTAGAAAATCTTGATGGAAAATATTTGTAGTTGCCTGTCAATGGGCAGTACCTCAAGCATTACTTCTAGTTCTGAAGCATAAGCATCCTATCATTGTAGATACCAGAGTGAATTCAGTGTACAAATGCCATAGAATTTGAATTGGTTAAGCAATATATGACTCCATGCCCGACGTGAAGACACTAATCTGTGATTCTTAGTGCTTCTGTGGCAAAAGCACTATCCCTAGGTGGATCCAGATGTTGTAGCATCCATTATTATTTAAGTTTTATTTCCAGTTTTATCACAAAAATGAAAGAAAAAAAAGATTGAAAAAATCAAACCATTGTTTAAAGGTCATGCAGGTTCAAGAGGTGCGATCAAGGGGTAGCTTGATGAGTACGATGAGGTGTGCTTCTGGGAAGTAATGAGCACAAAGATTAATTAAAGCTCAACCCTTGCAGTAGACCGTAACGTTAGCATGGTTGACCATAATGTGTGGCCTAAACTTACTGTTGGGGTTCAACCTTTTTGAAGCTCCCATACATTCTTTACCCCCACAAAGTTTAAAAGAAATAACTTGTTTTATTTGATTGACAGCTTTTGAATGTGAGAAACTCATGAGAAGACCTAGGCTATCCGATCAACAGGCTACAGATCTGACCATAATCACGTGGTTAACTAGAATAGGGTTTATTTTGGAGATCAGACACAATGCTGTATGAAATACAACTTAATTCGCTTAAGTTTGGGCCAATCGTATCCGTTCATCGAAAGAGACGGGATTTGACAAATATCAGGTGGAAAAGTAATTTGGTTTTTTCTTTAAAATCGGACACGATAGATCATTAACTAATAGTTTTTATTTCCTATCGGGTCTCTATTGGAGTCAAAGGGGCATTGAAAAGTTGAACTCGATAAGGTTTAGTTCAATAGTTTTAAAGTTTTGTTGAGTTACGAAGGATCAAAATGTTTAATGAATGTGTGATCAGACGGTGATCGCATATAGCTCAGGGAGGTGTGACAGGTTTATGAACTAGAGTTTTAATTCTCTTGATTTTCATGGTAACTGAAGATTTGTCATATTCCGTGTAAATTAGTCAGTTTTGTTGTTTTAGCAGAATAACCAAAGTTAGAGGCGGATAGCTAAAACTCCAAAGGAAATATGATTGGTCAAGTTTCTTAGTGTTTTCGCCAATCAAAACTCTCCCGATACATACGTGGGCCCAATTCCATACATGGGTTTTTGTCAAATACAGTTTTTTGTGTTAAAACAATTTAAGCATTATCAAAGCATCTATAGAGAAACTTCATCAGCAGCCATGCAACAGATTTGAAAAGCGAACAATCATTATAATTTTTCTAAATTCTGTTACTTTTTGTTATTTTATTTACAAGGTGTCTTTTATCCTCTATATAATATTCTGTAATAACCTTTACATTATACAGTTAGGAGAATAGTTAAGTAGTTTGATAGTTTTGGTTATTACCAACAATCTCATAATGTATAAAAAGAGGAAAATTTACAGAGAAGGGTTAAAACTTTGGAGAACCTGAAGACTAGACCAATGTATTCCTGATACAACTGTTGATTAATGAAACAATGAAAATCTTTCCACACATTATTGGGTAATATTTTGTGACTTCTCTGTTATGTGCCATCAAATGTTTTCTTCCTTTAACTATGGTAATGAAGTTGCAGGTCTTCGTTGTCTTATTGGACCCTGAACTAGGTTCGGAAGAGTTATTAGCCAAATAAATCCCGCAGCTACCGACCCTTTCAGCAACAGTCCATGGAGTATGGACTGAGGTCTCACCTAAGGTAGCAAAATATGGTGCTAGAACAAGGTTTTTGCAACCTTGGGATGTCTATATGAGGTCTAGAGGGTTTGCGAACCATTCTGCGGCTTCGCGCCACTTTACTTCCACATAGATCCAGAACAAGGCACTTCTTTATGAGTTTGTTATAGATCAGATTTACTCTTTATGGTCTTTAAGCAAACATTTAAACTTAAAACCTTGTGCATGCAATTATAAAGAAATATCTAAACCCATATAACAGATCATGCATAAATTTAGAACATAAGCAACAGACAGACCCACAAGAAACCACACAATGATTTAGAAATTTTTATCTTTATTGATCTTCTCTTCATTACAGCTAGGTCCGCCTTGCACACTTAGGTGCAGGGATCCGTGCACATCGCTGTGGACTCTACAGGCCTCTACACACATAGCTATAGAGCCTCTATCCATCTACTAACTCCCTTGACTCAAACTTACAGATGCTCCAAGACTTTTTGCCTCATAAGACCATTACATTCTAGATCAAAAGAATACTTACCAAAATCTGACTTCTAACCATAGAGCCTTGCTCTATTTATACATTTCCATGGTCCACGGACCATGGACAGGCTAACTCATTTTACATTATTTTTTGGCAGACAACCTTTTGACTTGACTCATTACACTTATGCTCTAGGCATCTCGCAGAGTCTTTACCATACCTTTACCCAAAATTGCAGGCTTTGAGCCCCAAAACCATTACAGGGGGCATTCGTTACCCAATAGTCCCCTAACACAATCATCGTGACTCATCCCAAGTCACTCGGCTAGCGCGACAATCTTTGCGCAAAGGTCAGTCAACAACTTCTATGCTTTGCTTGTACTTGTAGCAAACTCTTCCGCCATCCATTGTACCTATTCGACGCGGGTCGCTAACACCTTAGTCTTTGTTTCAGCTGCTTCACTCGGTGCATATTCAGCCTGCATGTGTGCCACCTTACGCTCGATAGTAGTGGAAACCGTGAATGCCTCCTCAAGCCATGGTTGGAGACATTCTTTAAGCACTACTTCCTTATGTCGAGCAACATCAGCTTGTATCTTCAGGGCCTGGGCCTCCCTCATCTTGGCCAAGAACTGCATAATAGCAATCGTTTGCGTGGTTCCTCTAACATTATCATAGGCTTGCTGGAGCTCCATTGCCTCCATTTCCAGTCGTTGTAAGGTTGGATCTTCCTGGAGTGAAGTGAGTGTAATAAGTGACTGATCCAATAAGTCAGTGCACTCCTTCATGGCATGTGTGATCATTTCCCACTCAGATTTAATGATGCCTCTGCACTGCTTGGTGACCTTTGGTGACATCGAAGGCTATACCTAAAGTTTTAGCTCTGCGATCTGTAAGCCGAGATCCAACTAAATCCTCGCAACCTCATCCTTTGCTTCATGGAACCCATTATCCAACTTGTTGATTCGTATGCAAATAGGCAACTCGGCCGCAATCTCCAGCTCAAGGGCATGCGAACATGCTTCCATACAAGTTGCTCCAACTGCTTACTCTGTGCAACGACTTCGTCTAGTTGGAGGCTCAACTGTTCTATATTAATTCTCTGTTCAATGAGTACCTATTCCACACATCCTTCCTTGGCGCAGAGCTCCAGCATTGCATTGTCCTAGAGCTGGTACAAGCTTTTGCGTAGGAGGGCAGCCAAATTTAGTCCAAGCCCCGTAAGCTTGCCCACCACAACTCTATCTACCGCATTTTCTGTTATCAATGCTCCTGCTGCAATCATGATAGTATTAACCATTTGGGCCTTTAGCAGCTACTCAGTGGCTAACATACCCGTAACTCCATGGGTAGTGATGGTTCTCGTTTGCGATGCCCATGTCCCAAGTTCTTGTATCTGTGTGGAGTGCCCCCACATAATTTGTTTCTCTGACATGGCCTCATCGATTGCTTCATGGGTGACTTCATGAACTGTGTCCCCGATGTCACCTAGGTTGCCCTCGGTCAATGCGGTCAGTTCTCCATCCCATTTAGATGCCTTGGCCTTTCTTCGTTTTCAGCGACGGCTGTTTTAAGGGTGCCCCCATGGTGGTTTGCAACATTCCTTCTATCCTTGTATCTGTGACTGTGTCTATGGGCACCTTCGAACTGCTTTCATCCTTTATCATTGTAGCCCCCCTGCTGGTGCCTTGCCTATCAAAGTCTGTGCCACCTCCCTAGCCACTCGATCTTCTGCGACATGCTGTTCATTCTGCTTTTGCTATGATGCGTGCTTAGCTTCAGCCTTTTGTTTCTATATGGTGGCCTCATCGCGCCCCACTGCATCAGGGCCACGCCATTCTGGTGGCCAAGTATCCAATACCGCATCGATAGCTTCGTCAATGGCAATGAATGGAAGTGTAGTCCACGTTTGGTCGAGGTCCTTGCGCACCTAGATGTAGACAAATTGCATGTCTGCTTTAAACTCGATGATGTGCTTCACACTGTCATAGATTTTGTTAGATAGTTGGGCTTGCTGGGTGATCTATTGTCAGATGTTTACATCCATCAGTATCTAGAAAATCCTGATGCCCTAGATTCTTGCAACGTCACCCAGAGTGAGGCATATTTGGTGGCTTCTGGCCAATCTTGGTCCAAAGAGGGAAACTTGTTATCTTCAGGTAATTCACTGGTAACTAGCACGATGGAAAATAGTAGCCATGTGTAGTGAAAGGCCTTTCCCTCCTCTTGGAGCTCCCTACAGTTGGTAAAAAACTCATCACAGAGGAACTGCGCCCAATTGAACCATTCCCCTGCTACGCATTTCTCAGCTAGCGCGACGACTATCATTGGAACCTCATTGCTGCGACATTTCTGCATCACTTTCCCTACCAACAACTAGGTAGCAATGTGGATCGCTTTCTCCAAAATACTATCAATAGTATACCCTCCCTGCCCTTTCTCCAGCTTGTATTTCTTTTTTAGGGTTTTTTTCATTGTCGCATCACCACTCTTATCAACGATCTCCCTAGGGTCTCTTCCTTCACAGGGGAGTTGTGAGATCCTATGAATGAGCTCTGCCATTATTTGGATGGGATTATCTATCCATAAGTATCCATAGTGTACTAGACAGAGCAGCTCTCTGATGACCAATATTGTAATAGGGGGCTGGAGAAAGTGGGGAATGGACAGGAGATAGAGCAACCTGACTTCCTCCACCTTTCATAGCCATTCCTTTGGTTGAAGTGTCGTAACCATCCCTTCCATGCTTTTATCCATTAGTTTGCTAGTCGCCAAATGGGGAAATTTTTTTGTATCTACAAGGTCCTAGTCTTCAAATTTCATCGTTGAAATACGGCTAGTCACCATGCCTTCAAGTGGAACCCCTTTTGGAAGAGACGGGGTGATGAGTATGTTGTCAATATCATCTAGATTATAGGGACCTTAGCCTTCCCTTTGCTTGGAGGAACTGGGTCATCGGACTGGTTGGATATTTGCTTCATCGTCCTTGTATGGGTTTATTTCTTCGACATAGATTGGAGGTCCCTCTTCCTCGTCGTCACTTTCAATTGTAATGGCTTTGCCATTTTCTTCCATTGTGAGCTTGTTAAATTGTAGATGTCACAACGACCTTTTACTTGGTCGGGTATCTTGGGGTCCTTCTTAGTCCGCAGCGTCTTGGGTGATTTAGGGATTCCGATTGCCTGTGGTGTAGGATTTTGTGGAACCTCCTTGGTGGTTATCAACTTGAGGAACCACTCTTGCCATTCCTTTAGCAGTGCTTGAAACCGTGGGATTTCTTCCATTGATGTGTCATCCATCTTGCTCCTCTGGGCTTGAACCCAGGGTGTCCTATTCTTCTAATTATCAAGCTTTTTTGTGTGCCCCTTCCCTTGCTTGTTATATATGATTTCAAATTCAAATTCAGCCTTTCGCCCAGTTTGTGGCTCATTAATGCGATCTTGGCAGTTACCCCTATGCCTTAATTGCCTGCTGCCCACTCCTTGGCATCTTAAATGGGACATCTTATCATGAACAGTACCTGAAACAGTTTCTTTCCATCCTTCCCCCGCGGTAGCACAACACATGGTATGCGGATGCGTCCTATGCATTTGACTGGCCTTGCGTGCCATGGTCAAACCACGCAGCTTTCCTACCGCCTGTTTTATAGTCCCGTGCCCTCTTTCAACTACGTGGAGTGTTGAGACTAAGCCTCCTACAAATAGTCAGGTGGTCACACCCTTCGTGCGAGCCTTCGCCTTCCCTGCTAGACTAGGTTGTGGGCACCTTCGTGTTCCTTTGAGTCTGGTAGCGTATTGTAGTCGGTGCTCCATTGTAGCCTAGGGTGCAGTCATAACCATGATAGCAGGGTCATGACTTGTGCTAGTATTGTAGGAGTGTCATCTAGGTCCAGTTCCTTTCCTCATGTGATCGCACAACCCATTTGTGTGTCTCCTATTTTGATTTTATCAATTTCTTTGTCTATCCTCGCACTTTTCCTTCTTATTCTTGCCACTATTTCCTCCAGTTCATGAATTCTTAGGTTACTGTGCCAAATGGCTTCCCACAACTGCTAGATCCCTTCATCAAGGTTTGTTCATTCAGGGCAAGTGGTAGGGGTAGTGGTCGGTGAAATGCCCTTTATTTCTTGTCCGATCAGGGATAGAGTTTCTTCGGCCCACCCTACTCTATTCACAGTCTTATCGGCCCACCCTTCTCTATTCACGGTCTTATTGGCCCACCTTTCTCTATCCAGTTGGGTCGATGATTGCATAGCATACCACTGTGTTTGTTGTTGTAGATGGGGGGCTGCTAGGCACCATCTTGGCTACCTTGGATACATTCACCATGCACATCTTCCAATCTATACCCGAAACCACCTTCTAGCTCCGCACTCATTCCTCCTCATCTTCCTATGTGCATGCCATATTGGTGCGTGCGACGCTTCTTTTGTTGCACTATGCCACTCCTGCTCTATGATTGATGTGCCAGGGTTGACTGACTGCTCCTCATTGGTTATGACGTTATCCGCTGGCCATTGTCTTACTTTAGTGGTCATGCATCAGAATGATATAATCATCATATTGCAGTTGAGTGTTACAGCTTCAAGCAATCAGTTCTACCATTTTTCAATTTCCTCATTAGAATCTGATGTGCAGGAACTATCACACTCCCATGAGAGTCTTCCATCCATTGAGGGATTCACTCGATCCTGGTCTTGTGCTATTATTTGGTAGATGCAGTCTAGTTCATTGTCACTATCTTTGTCGCACACCAGCTTGGTGTTGCGTGCTCCTTCAGCTGGGTCTAGTGGAACTATGAAGCGAAGTGACTTTTTCTCGAATGTTATTTTCTATCTTTTTAAGTTGATAACCCCATTCATGTCCGTGGTCCAATCCATTCCTAGAAATGCAGGGTATGGATTACTATCATCAAAAATTTCTATTACCTCAAAATCAATTTGTTGGCATTATGTTTCTGGTATGGTTATATGTTACAGATGTTGTACTTGATGGCAACACCCACGGCATGGCTCTCAATATGATGATAATAAAGAAGTACGCAGGAGAAAATTTCACGGAATTTTATGCAGAGAAAAGTTTATAAAAGTTTATTTCATGTGGAGAAATGTTCACAGAATTTTATGCAGAGAAAAGTTTATTTCATGTGGGAAAACTTACCTTTGGTCCATGGTAGTTAGTCCTTGGAATTTGAACATATGGTTTTTGGACCATGGCATCTCGATAGACGTGTTGATCCCTAGTATTGAGTTGATGGTATTGGTTTATGGTTTTGGCCCGTGGTATTGGCCATGATTTGAGGAAGAGCTTGCCTATATAAAGCAAAGGAGATCATTTGGCTTGAGTATGCTTTTGGGTTGAATATCTTAAGATCTGAAATATTGGGTTATTGTTTCAAAAGCTCGATCTATATGAAAGTGAAGTGGAAAGAGAATCTGTGAAGGGTGATCTCTCGAGCACTGTAGCTGCGGAAGTGCGGAGGCGCCGCAGGAGACGCCGCAGGAGACGCCACAGGAGGCGCCGCAGGAGATGCCGCAGAAGGCACCACAGGAGATGCCGCATAAGGCGCCACAGGAGACGCTACAGAAGGCGCCGCAGGAGATGCCACAGAAGGCGTCGCAGGAGACACCACAGGAGGCGCTGCAGGAGGCGCCGCAGGAGACGCCACAGGAGGCGCCGCAGGAGATGCCACAAGAGGCACCGCAGGAGATGCCACAGGAGGCGCCGCAGGAGATGCCACAGGAGACGCCATAAAAGGCGCCGCAGGAGATGCCGCAGGAGACGTCACAGAAGGCGCCGCGGGAGACGCCACAGGAGGCGCCACAGGAGACGCCACAGGAGGCGCCACAGGAGACGCCACAGGAGGCGCCGTAGGAGGCGCCGCAAGAGACGCCGCAGGAGGCACCACAGGAGACGCCGCAGGAGGCGCCACATGAGACGCCACAGAAGGTGTTCTGGGTTTAGTTTTCTGTTATTGTGGATCTGGTTATCTGGGTGACTTACTGGTACTTGATGATCATTTGATATTTATGGATCCAGTTTGAAAATTTATGAAAAGTGGTCCTTGAAAGAAAAGAAGTAGGGGTTGTAGCTCCCTTCCAGGAGAGACTGGAAAACGAGAGAGAGTTGTAGCTCTCTGCAGGTTGCAGCCTGCGTACTGGTAAAGGACTGCACCAGTACAAGACCATTGTAAAAGGAGTTTCTAATTTGAAAGAAGATAGAGACATATTGCAGCAGGTGGTTTTCACCCACATTGGGTTTCCACCTTATATCTGGTGTTCTTTGATGTGACTGTCTGTTTTTCTTGTTCATGCTCATTGTTTTATGGTACTGATATGCAAAAATAATTCAAAGTATAAATAAGGAAGAATTGTTAAAAGGACTAGATAATACTGATTCACCCCCCCTCTCAGTATTATTTTCAACAATTGGTATCAGAGCAGGTCCTTCTAAAGAATCTTGATCGCTTGAAGGAAGATCTTTCATCATGAGCAACTACGAGAGGGAAGCATCTATCAGGCCACCGGTTTTTGATGGGACAAACTTCAATTATGGAAGGTAAGAGTTTCTGCCTATCTTCAATCTCTTGGTACAGAAGTTTGGGACATTGTAGAGACAGGCTATGCTTTTCCTTCAACTACTCCTACAGATGCAGACGAGAAAAGAAGTATGAAACAAATGCAAAAGCAGTCAGTACCCTATTAGGATGTATATCCCAATCGGAATTCATGAAGGTAATGCACTATAAATCCGCAAAAGAAATATGGGACAAAATTGTCACAAGCTATGAAGGAGATGAACAGTTAAAGCGTGCCAAACTTCAAACTCTCAGGATTCAGTATGAGACTCTCAAGATGTATAATGATGAAAGTGTGGCTAACTATTTTCTTCGGGTAGATGAGGTTGTTTATTGTATGAAAAATTTGGGTGAAGAAATAAAAGAGGCTATTGTGTTGAAAAGGTTCTAAGGTCATTGTGCCCCAAGTTTGAATCTAAAGTATCTGCAATTGAAGAAAAGGAAAATCTACGAATTCTTACTATGTCTCAGCTACATGGAATTCTAACTGCTTATGAAATGAGAAAGGGAGGTCCATCAGATAGAAGAGAAGCTGCTTTCAAGGCACCAGGCAAAGGAGATTATTATGAAGCAAGCCACGTCCCAGAAGAAGAGGAAGAAGAATCAAACTTTGTCAGAAATCTTCAAAGGGGTTCTGGAAGGTTCAGAGGTAAGTTGCCTTTTAAATGGTTTGCTTGTGGAAGAGTAGGTCATTATGCTGCAAAATGTCCTTATAGGGATAAAGGAAAGGAACCTGCTAGATGGAACAAGAAACAGAGTGCAAGTAAGAAAAGCTACTACACTCATGAAGACAGGGATGGTCTATCAAACAGTGATGAAGATGAACGAGGTAATGAATATAAATTGTTAATGGCATTTGAAGATGATGATTATATGGATTCTATAGATGTGGATTACTTTCATGAAGAAATTACTAAACTTAAGAGATGTATAGAAGAGAAGAATATGATCATTGATACTCTACAATTTCAATTTGATGAAAAGGAAAGACATCTTGAAAAATTAGAAGGTGAAATTTTTGGTCTTAGAAAAGAGATTGAGAAAACAAAAGCTATTAATCTTAAGTTTGTCAAAGGATCTGAAACTTTGGATGAGATTATCAATGTGCAGTGGTCTCCTCTAACTAAGACAGGTCTGGGCTATAATGGAGAAACTTCTCAAGCATCCACCTAAAAAAGTTATCTTGATGCAACAAGAAGAAATGAGCAAA
>APFE030171312.1:102247-160385 GCA_000404065.3 Pinus taeda
TCTTTTGCTTGCATCATAGAATAAGCTTGCATTTAGAGTAAATTCTGCATTCTTTTAGGTCCTCTTCTCAAAGAGGAAAAACTTTAGTTGTGGCTTGGCTGAACCCAAATCAGCTTAAGGGCCATTCTCTTGCCTGATCAGCAAGGAGAAGTGATTTGATGTCCCTGTCTATTGGTAGTTAAAGATACATTATAAACCAATAGCAATAGGGAGAAGGTAACTGGACCTAGTTGAACAGTCGGAGCCACCACACCAAACGGAAAAGGAGGTGATTTTAAGGTCAGGACCGGGTGGTTATCCCCCAATGTTGTTGCAGCGATTTTCGAGGCATCAACAGCACAATAGCAAGAGATGTGTCAGAAGAGAAAGTGTAGATCAAGAAGTCTTTGCTGAAGTTAGGGTTGTACAATTCGGTTTCTTCTGCTATAGCTTGTTTTATATAGGAAAACATGTCCTTTTCCTCTTATCCCATTTATAGACTACATCCTTCTTGATCATCTTTTGTATTGGTTTAACAATCTAGGCATAGTCGGAGATGAACTTACGAAGGAAGTTGATCTTCCCCAAGAAAGACTGCATGTATTTCTTATTCACATAGTGGGGAATTTGCATGATGGTCCTAACCCTATCCAGGTCTACCTTGATTCCACTTTTAGCAATGATGTATCCCAGGAGGTTGGCTTCGGGCACTGCAAAGATAGTCTTCTCTGTATTCAATGATATCTCGTATTTACGACATCGCTCAAAAATATTCTTCAAATGGAATAGGTGATATGATATCTATTTGGAGAATATTGTCACATCATCAAGATAGACCACTACGCTTTGTCCAATAAGCCTACGAAAGGCGATGTCCATCGCATGTTGGAACGGTGCACCAACATTAACTAGCCCAAACGACATTTGTTGAAATGTGAACGTGCCCCACTTTGTCTTGAAAGTAGTTTTTAATTTGTCAAGCTCTGTTGCCAAAACATGTTTTTATCCTAAAAGTTCATCAATCAAAGAAAACATTTCGGCCCCTGATATTATTTGAAGTATTTTCTCTATGGATGGCATGGGGTAGTTATCCTTGGTGTAGTCAAGATTCCAAAAGTCGACACATAGGTGGATCTCGATGGAATTATTTCTCACGGGAACCAAGTTTGATACCCATGTCGGATGTGACACCTTGTAGATTATGCGAGCCTCCAACAGTTTTCTCAACTCGTTTTGTATGAGGGGTTCAAGCGTTGGATGACCTCTCCTCAGTCTCCGTTTAAATGACTTGGCTACTTCCTTGATTGGTATTACATGTTGGATGATTTATGTGTCATATTCCTTGAGTTCATCATACGTGCATGCGAATACATCATGGTACTACTTGAACAAGATGATGAATTCTTTCTCCTCCTGTGGCGTGCAACAAGTACTGAGATTGAAATATTTCAGATCTTTCTTAGTTCCCAAGTTGATATTCTTAGGAAACAACACAAAATTGAGGGTCTTGGCATCAACGGGCCCCCAAAAGCAGTTCTGTAGATCATACAACTTCTCTAATGAAACGACACCCTTGGGGATGAGGTTCCCTTTACTTGCATTAGCTACATCTTGTGGTGCCTTTTTGTTCTCGTCCTCATCGGTCATTGCATCCTTGACTATGTCAGTGTTCACCATAAAATACAGTATTTATTGGTTGTCATAAAAAAACTGTAAGTTAGTGATATTATCTGGGTTGGAAGGTTTATACAAAATTTCAATAGAAAAATCGTCCCTTAAAGGTGACATCCTAACAACAGTGTTTACCAAGGCATCCACTGCTACATTACACATTCTTGGAACTGAGTTAATATTAAAATCTTGGAAGTGAGAGATGAGTTTCCATACCTCTTGTTGATAACTTTTAAGATGAGGTGACACACAATGTGTACTATTATGACACACCATGATTTCAGAGTCACCTACAACTTTTAGAATGGCAACGTTGAGGTGGATTGACTTCTATAAGCCCAACATGAGTGTTTCATACTCTGCATTGTTATTTGTGCACTTGAATTCCAAGAGATCCAATGTTTTCTTTGTAATGGGTTTATTAAAATGAAACCAGCTTCAAAGCCCTCCTATGTCTTGGATCCATTGAAGTACATAGTACACATATCATATGTACAAGGACTTTTAACTCCACTACTATGACTACTACTATTACCAACTATACAGAGTTCATTATTGATAGTTAGACATGGGAGTAGATCCAATTGTGTGTCTAGTGGAACTGGGGATGGCTTTGTGAGATAGCACCCCAACTGTGTTTCTAGAAGAATTTTCCAAATTAGTTCTGCGAAAGCCATTGGGTCGTTATGTCCATTCAAGGGAGTCTCCGTGTGCTTCATGTATCTCTCTGACTCTACCTAGATTTGATTGTTCTTGCCCTTGTACTGAAGCCACTGGCATGACTATTTTGTGGTGAAGTATCCTTGAATATTGATTGACGAGTATTTACTTACTAACACTCTGTATGCTTCTGGAATCTCCACAATCACTATGTTGATACATTTGTGAACTTGTCCGTCAAATGATAAAAGAATGATGACATCCCTGAGTTCACTAATTGTCTAACATGATTTATGTCCAGCTGAATAATCTGTGCATCTCCCTTTTCCCATTTAGCATTGATCTTCTTGGAAATATATAGTGGCATGACATTCATTGATTCACGCGAATCAACCAAACAATTTTTCACATTGAAATTGAAGATTTACAATGTTGACAAGAATGGTAGGCAATGAGTATTTGCATCCATAATCAGTGCATTAAGTACAAATTTGAGAGTGTTAGGATACTTACTAGATCCCTTGTTTGAAGAGGTGGAATTACCTGAAGGGGTTTTCCCAGGGGCTTATAGAAGGATATCCCACTTGCTCGTGATCTTTGCGAGTTTGAACATGGAGATGTTTGCATGAACCTTCTTCGTATCATCTACAATTTTATAATCTACAGTTGGTAGACTGACCAAGGTGTCCAGGGATGGAAATTGGTTTGTGGTTTCTGGAGGGATGGTTATGTCCATACTATTGTTGGAAACATTTTTTGTTGAGACTACTTTCCTGGACTTGATTCAGATTAGATAATGCACCTGTAGGTTTTTTGTTTGAATGTTTCTTTGTCTTTTGCGATATTTTCATCTCACCAAAAAATGAGAACCAGACATTTGAAATTGTTGATGTAGACCGGTAGATGCAACTCATTTCCTCTCAACACACTCCCATGGTTATTGTGTCATACATGTATGACATTGTTGATGTCTTTGTATTATCACAGGGTTTGCAATTCATACTTGTTATCGTGTTAAATGTTTGATAGGAGTGTCATAAGAGTGGCATAAGAATTCACACTACATTTTCTATGTACAAACTCAAGTCATTCACTATACTCGTTCTAAGCATGCACCTTTTATTTTGCAGCACCCTCCCATGCCTCTTTTTTTAGTCACTGGGACAGGTTTTATTCCTAAAAGATATGTTATTTCAAGCACCTTCATTATAATTGGCATGAATCTAACCCAAAGCAGCTTCAAAATTCCACTTTGAACGTACTGGATAAGTGACAACGTGTTATTTTGACTAGACTCTTATGTGGCTTTCTTCTTTGGAACAATGGAGGCATCGTGACATTGTGACGTGAGTACTGTATTCTTTTGATTGAAGTTCTTGCTTACCAAAACAAATCTACCCTCTCGTTATCAGTTGTGCCTTAGGTAGATATTCCTTTATTTATTTTCCTATGGGTATGAGCCTAGCAAACCCCAAAAGGGCTCTCTTCCCAAGGTTCTATGAGCTACGATAAGGATAAACAAACTCGAATTTAGGAGATAATCCAGGCAGATTTTGGTGGCCACCCACCTATCCCACTCGGACCCCCATAGCGGTCTCTTTCAGTTTTTCAGTTTCTGTAATTGTAGCACAATTTACTATTTTTAGCAATTTTTCAGGTCCTCAACTTTTGGAGCCGTTTTGAGGCCCTAAACGACATTTTTTGGGAAATCTGGGAGCAACATGGGTCCATAAATCCGGATAAGGAGACCTTTACTAGTTGTCAATAGTTCATCATGTCTTCTTCCAGCTAAGGCATTTTGAACATAAAGACATCCATTACACATTGTATTTCAAATTTTTTAGCTAATTTCTTCTTTTGTATAGCCAATTATTCCCTAAAACCTAGTTCCATTCACACTTAAAGCTAGCTTGCAAACACCTTGAACTTTTCTATAAATTGGAGACTTGGAACAAATTCCTACACAACATGCATAACTAACGGTAATATGATATTTCCCAAACCAACTAACGGAGCTTGAAAACATAGAGACTCTGCCAAAACAACTCTAAGCTCTCTTTACCTACCTACCCTTCAAACTGATATGCCACTATGAAATACCCATCTTCTCACTATCTTCATAAGCCCAAAAGAAATACCCAACTTTTCACTCTCTTGAAAGACAAAACTCACTTCTACACCTATGTATGGACATATGTCCTTCTGCATAATATATCATAGCCTCAAACTGAATATCATTTTTATTGAATGCAATAACAAGCTATATTCCATAGATGTGTGTTGCAGATGTATTTTAAATTTTAGCATTAGCTACATCATTATTGACTGGCATGGAATCCATTAGCATGACTGAACTTACTCAATTGGTGCGATTTATTCTTGTAGAGCTTGTTCTCATTACTCTTTTCATTATGGACATCCTAAAATTAGAAGCATAGAGGAAAAAGAAATCAAGAAGAAACCACTAATAGTAGCGTCTTGAGTGGATTTATTGGAATGAAAGACAGGACACAAAGGAATAGAATTCAACCGATCTCTTTGCCCATGCCAGGTAATAGAAATCCTTAGAAAATTTTTACATAGTCATCATCTTTTTCCTTAACAGAAGTAAATTATTTTTTATGCATTACACATGGGGGTCAGAACTGCCAAAAAATCATGCATAATTAGCTAATGAAACTGTCTATTGGAGATGCTAGTACTGTTGGATTTGGTGTAGTTTATGCTAGTGTAAAATTTTTCATTACCGTAATGAATATTTCTTTGAAGGTTATTGAGAAATATGGTGGATATCCAACTGGTATTCATCCCATGTTGTCGAATGCAAGTTCTGATTGATCATATTTCACAAAAAAATTATTGGAATTGTGTAAAGAGCATGGAGGTCATTGTTGCATCTTACATTCTTCAATAGCCCATGGATGAGATTGCTTACTACCACACAACCGAGAAGTTGGAGCCTACTGAACTTGACCCTTGAACCTGATAAATGATGTCCCTAATTGGAAGTGGTACCTCACGAAAACTCAAATATTCTAAAGGAGCTAATTGGGCGGATATAAATTAGTGAAGGTAGGTGTAACTTTGAAAAAACATCTAATCTAGTCATTTATGATTGGAATACAATGGAGCTTGCAATCTAACTATAGGATTTTATTCATGATTTTCTTCTGATGTCAGAAAGATCATTCCTACAATAATTGTCGACATTCAAAAATTTGTCAGTTTGCATCTCGGGTCCTATCTATGCTTATTCCCTGAAATCTCCATCTTCCAGCTTCTAAAATAGAACGAACCCACATCTGAAAACTTTAGCAATTGGTGCATGTATTTGAGTCTTTACAACTTTTTGAAAAATCGTCTGCAGTTGTACTCTACATTTCTTTGAAGCAAATCATATCTAAAACTAGATCAAGAAGTGTATGTGTAACTTTGAAAGAAGAATCATTTATGATTGGTGGCCAATGGAGCTTAGAATCTAACTCCAGTATTTTGTTCATGATTTTCCTATGATGTCAGATAGATCATCCCTACTCTACATTTATTTGAAGCAAATCATATCTAAAACTAGATCAAGAAGTGTATGTGTAACTTTGAAAGAACAATCATTTATGATTGGTGGCTAATGGAGCTTAGAATCTAACTCCGATATTTTGCTCATGATTTTCCCATGATGTCAGATAGATCATCCCTGTAACTATAATAAAAATTCCCAAATTTTGTCCGTTTGCATCTTGCGACCTATTTGTGGCTATGCCCTCACATCTCCATCTGCCAACTTATGACAGAACGACCTTGCATCTGACATCTCTACTAGTTGGTGCATGTCCCTTGGTCTTTTTAGCTATTTTAAAAATATTTTTTGGTTGTACTCTATGTTCGTTTGAATAAAATGAGATTGAAAACTTGAAAAATCCATCAGCATGCCACTACGAACTTTTATTCAGTATTATGGTGTGTGTTCTCCTTTGTTTCTAAGATTAAATTTTGATTTCCATTTGATATTTGCATCTATACTGATATTGAAATTGAATTTTCTACAATTTTTTTATGGGTTTGATTCTCATAATTCAGGTCTTTATATGTGGATTACTTGGAATTCCCCCATCTAATGGGGTATTACCGCAATCCCCAATGCATACAAAGAGCCTATCAACTCTTAAGAGACAGGTTGGTAATGTACTTATTAAGCACTAATAATTGGAAGTCTCCCCCTTCGATTTACATTTTATAATAGGAACTTTAGACACTCCTTACTGATTTATGAATACAAGTTGATCTTCACCCAGTTTATTGCATACTTGCAGTCCCTTTAAAATCGTATGTGATTGTTGGCTACATATTAGAATGGTCATGAAGACATATGTTCTTCCTTTGAACATTAAATAGAACCTGATCTAGATACTTTGGATGCAGATAGTGTGGAAAGAATAGGTAGTGAGTGTTAAGAAATACATGCAGAAATAGGCTAGTGTGTTAGATATATATGAAAATAGACAGCAAGTGTTTACAAAAAAGGAGGTCAATAATTGCAATCACCTTCCAAACTGGGTATGTTTAAAAGAGCTTGAGAATTTTCCGAAAAAGAGTTCTTCTAGGGTCTTTATCTAAATAATTTTTTATCCCTATATTTACTAGTTAGGGATATTTCATTTAGAAAATTAATATTCCCTATATTTTAAGACACCTATAATTTGAAGGAATCATTCCAAATAAGTATATTATATAAAAAACAACTTTTTCGAAGAATGGCACAATTTAAATACAAATATGTTTCTTTTTTCAAATCCTTCCCAAACAAATTGCTTAAATTGTGACAATTCTCATGTCTGTTCATTGTATAAGACCTCTCAATTCTTGTTGCTCATATTCTCTATATTTCATGGTGTTGCTGGATCTCTCAATTCTTGCTGCTCATATTCTCTGTATTTCATGGTGCTGTCGGCACTCGGTCACTGAGGTTTCTTTATGATCATCCTGATTTCAATTTGGTGGAAACCCATATATTTTAAAAAGAGAAACCCATGACATAAGATTGGATATTAAGTTTGAGAGGTCATGGGATCAAATCTGAGTAGAAAGAAAATCCTAATTGATAAGGATCTAAGCATTGCAAGCATTGCAAAGAGAATGAGTACAACTATGGCAATTGTGTGGCAACTGTCTTGCTTCTTGCCAAATAAAATCTTGTGTTCTTGATAGATCAATCTTGGCAAGACCAGCACTATCACTCGCTTCTTGTATGACAAGTTTTACAACACGTATCATGCACCTGCCCATTTAAAAAAAATGTAACTGGTTTTATTTTCTTATTAATTTTACCGAGAAAATGCCTTGATTGGATAAGGATAACTTAAATTTTTCGTGTTTCGGTTTTATTTATTTTAATGTTATATGCTAGTCTTATCGACATCCAAATTTTTGAATCTTAATTCTGTGTTTCTTTGAAAATAATTGTTGTCTTTGTGGCCATTACGTCATTCTTCTCCCTACCTAAAAAGTATGCCACAATTGGCCCTTAAAATGGGTCCAGTTCTTTCATTTTTTCACTTCAAATAAAATTCAAAAGAATCCCACTCCATTCTAAAACTTTTGAACCTTGGAATCTTTTGAAGATTATTCTCTAAAATATTGAGAGGAAATAAAATCTAGGAAGTTAGTTGTTTTTTAGGGAAGGGAAAATCTTGTGTCAATGTGCAGACATGGATACATCTTTCACCACATCTTTCAAGGCAAAAGATCAAGGAAAGTATTTTGGGATGCCCATTATTAAGTGCTTATATTCAAAACCCTCCATTTCCCCTTATCAGTTTTGGTTTCACATATTTTTCCTTCGAAATTTCTGAAGGGCCTCAAACCATGGTCAGGTTAGCGGGTTGCCTCTTTTTCTTAGCCTTGGTTGCAATCTATGTTCCACTTGTATATTCTCTTATCTTCCATAAAATTGCATTTCTTTCTCTTGGCCCTAGTTGCAATCTATGTTCCACTCCTATATTTTCTTGCTCTTCATAAAACTGCATCTCTTTGTTTAAAAAATGTTCCATGTTATACATATGAAGATGAGGACAATTTGTTCTTTTAAAATGTTCAACTAAAATGGGAGATTGATAATGGACACATGTTGTTTTTCTTTATCTAATGATCTGTGAATACAAAGGGGAGGAAATTTCTTTGCCTAGAAAATCTAATGCTGAGACAAGTGGATCTTTTTGAATTTATTTCAAATACAATGTGATACGTGGGATTGGGGAGGAAATTTCTTTGCCTGGAAAATTTAATGCAAGGACAAGGGGTCTTTTTGAATTTATTTTGAATACAATGTGATACGTAGGGTTTGCATATCTTCTTTCTTCCTTTATCAATATATGAAGATGAAAACGAGGATTATGCTTTGCAATTATAATCTTTGAGATTTTACAGAAATAAGATCAGCTGCTTCAAAAAACTAAAATACAAATATTCTCTTTTATGTTTTTCAAAATTTTCATTTCAATATATTGGATTGATATCTAGCTATAATTTTGCTAATAGTTGAAACAATATTCTCTTTTATGTTTTGAAAAATTTTCATTTCAATATATTGGATTGATATCTAGCTATAATTTTTCTAATAGTTGAAACAATACATTGTGTTGTGTTTACTAGTTTCTGCAAGTGTGGTTGTTTCAAAAATTACTGCAACATTGGATGCTAACTTTCTTGTATTCACATTAGGCTACCATTGTTATCGATTTCTTGTCAAAGACAACATACCTTAAAGATCGAACTGTTAGTTTGCAGCTGTGGTGAGTATCTTGCTCCTTCCATATGCATAGTTCTAGTATGTTCATCTCACTCAACAATGGGGATAGATATTATATTTTATTTCAAGTTGATTGTGTGTATGTCAATGTGTATGTCAATGTGTAAATACTTATTATGATATAAATTTGAAATCTGAAATCTAGGTATCATTTTCTTTTATGCATGTTATTAACTTATTATGATATAAATTTGAAATCTAGGTATTATTTTCTTTTCTGCATGTTATTAAGAGGGTGAAATCCATGGTAGATGGGCCCAACTGTAACTCAATATAAATATGGATAAAAAAGACAGGAGAAAGTTCTGAAAACCCCTGTATATTTTCACACACTTACTCATGTGCACTCACCTTTAGAGAGATCCTTGTGATATGTTTCTATAAAGCATAAATTTCAACATATATGTTTATAAAACCCTAACACTTGGATAAGAAGTTGGAGACCTTATTTATTATTCTCTTTGGCATTAATGTTGTTACAATTTATAAGTATGCACAACATTTGAATTAGTAATAATGCAAAAAATATATGAAAATATTAAACTCACTTCAGAAATCGCTAAGAGGAATGTTTCTTCAATGTAGTGGTTTGCGTATAGTTGCAGATTTTGATGGTGCCAAACATGAAAATCACAATGTTGTAATGTTATGTCAGGGCCATACTGATCCTTGAGTATATAATGAATTGTGATAAAATTTAGTGTCATGATGTGAAGTACATCATTTAAAGATTAAAAATTTATGGTGCAATATATGAACCTTTGGTTCTCCTTTGATTTTGAACATCAATGCTTTCAAGTGATAACAACAATGCAGATTTTGGATATAGACGATGTCATCAATGATAATAGTTATGAAGCTAGTTATACTATTGTTGTCCTTTTTTCACTCATTGGATCTCCAATGACAATATGATATTCATGAAATATATGAACCTTTGGTTCTCCTTTGCTTTTGAATATTAATGCTTTCAAGTGATAACAACAATGCATATTTTGAATATAGAGGATGTCATCAATGATCATTGTTGTCCTTTTTTCACTAGTTGGATCTCCAATGACAATATGATATTCATGCAATATATTAACCTTTGGTTCTCCTTTGCTTTTGAATATTAATGCTTTCCAGTGATAACAACAATGCATATATATTAATGCTTTCAAGTGATAACAACAATGCATATTTTGAATATAGAGGATGTCATCAATGATAATGATTATGAAGCTAGTTATACCTATGTTGTCCTTTTTTCACTCGTTGGATCTCCAAAGACAATGTGATATTCATGAAGGAATGCATATATATTAATGCTTTCAAGTGATAACAACAATGCATATTTTGAATATAGAGGATGTCATCAATGATAATAGTTATAAAGCTAGTTATACCTTTGTTGTCCTTTTTTCACTCGTTGGATCTCCAAAGACGATGTGATATTCATGAACGATTGTTGGTTGAATCCTACATTCACATTTAGGGTGACAAAGGAACAGGAAAGTGCTAAGGAATTCTCACTTTGATTAATCAATAATCATTTCATGTGCATAATTTAACTCAATCCTCTACCTTGGTTTGTAATGGAAAAGTAACCCAGTGCCATCCATGAAGGGTTGTTGGTTGAATCCTACATTCACATTTAGGGTGACAAAGGAATAGGAAAGTGATAAGGAATTCTCACTTGGATTAATCAATAATCATTTCATGTGCATAATTTAACTCAATCCTCTACCTTGGTTTGGAATGGAAAAGCAACCCAGTGCCATTTTATTTTTTCAATCTACTTCTCCATCTTTTGTTAAAACTTATGCCTAGTTCTCCATATTTTGTTAAAAATTTTATTTTTCAATCTACTTCTCCATATTTTGTTAAAACTTATGCCTAGTTCTCCATTTTTTTTTAAAACTGATGCCAGAAGCTAAGATGAGTGAATGCCAAAGTAACAATTTTTATAATGGTTTGGTTATGCAAGTCTCAATTGAAGAAGGTCATGCAAAGTCTTCCCAATTTGGGGTGATATTTATTGAAACCACTCGAAAAATTGGATTTAACATTAAGGTGCAACTTTTCTCTCTTTTATTACAGACTTAAATTTTAGAAAATGGTTTTTAGAATTTTTCAATTTCAAATCCTGCTAAAATTTCAATACATGTTCATTATATATTTATGTTAGTAAGCATATGCCACTGACATATTTAGTGTGATTGTCAGCAATGAAAACCTTGTTTAGTAAGATATCAACTGCACTACTTGGAATGGAAGCACTCTCATCAACCCATAAGGAAGACATGGTTGATGTGAATTTAAAACCCACCGTGATTGCAACTGAAACTGAGAACAAGGCAGGAGGATGCTATTGCTAAGTATGTAATATTGCTTTGTCACTTCTTGTTGGCCGAGTTTTTGGTAGTGGCTGAGTTTTTGGGAGTGCTTAGTTTGATGTAAGTATGTAATATTGCTTTGTCTCTTCTTGTTGGCCGAGTTTTTGGTAGTGGCTAGGTTTTTGGGAGTGCTTAGTTGGATGTGGAAATATATTTATATCTCATCGATCATTGTTGGAGTAGGATACATTGCTCATGTTTCCTTAACAACAATGTATATCAAGAAATTGGAGACTGGAATATGCAATTTTTATGTAAGAATTACATATTTGGTAGAAGATTGATTTGCATGCTTGTCATTAAGCAAATAAGCTAAAGTAAATTTTTTGAAATTGATAACCAAGAATGTAATACCTTAATGCATATGTAGTATTTGGTAGAAGATCGATTTGAATGCTTGTCATTAAGCAAATAAGCTACAGTAAATTTTTTGAAATTGATAACCAAGAATGTAATACCTTAATGCATATGTATATCAAGAAATCGGAGATTCGAATATACAATTTTTATGTAATAATTACATATTTGGTGGAATATTGTTTTTCATGCTTGTCATTAAGCAACTAATCTAAAGTAATTTTTTTCCACTCTTCAACGAATGCAATGCCTTAATGCATTGATGGAATTATTTGGTCTTCTGGATGTTTTCCACTCTTTATTATACGACATTTCCTCTTTATTGTATGATAGTGCTTATTCTACTCTTTGATATGTAGATACTGTTTTGAGAAGATTATTGATTACGTGCTTAAAACATATTGTCTTCAAAGGGTGTGGAAAGTGGAAGAGTAAATATAAAGCTAGCTATCCTTTAGAAAATAAAAAATTATGCATGTTTAAAGCCTACTAACACTAGCTTTATTTTAAGTCATAAAATATAATTAAATGTTTTTTCTTCGAAGCGTTATTTTAAGTCATAAAATATAATTAAATGTTTTTTCTTCGAAGGGTGTGGAAAGTGGAAGAGTAAATATAAAGCTAGCTATCCTTTAGAAAATAAAAAATTATGCATGTTTAAAGCCTACTAACACTAGCTTTATTTTAATTCATAAAATATAATTAAATGTTTTTTCTTTTGCATGTGCTCGTCCCTACTAGCGAGGAATAAAATTATTTTCACATTTTAATCTTTTTTATTTCAAATATAAAGCTAGACATCCTTTAGAAAATAAAAAAATTATGCATTTTTAAAGTCTACTAATAATAGCTTTATTTTAAATTAAAATATAATTAAATGTTTTTTCTTTTCCATGTTTCCATGTGCTCACCATCCATTTATAGGAGAACGAGATTGCAGGTACCTTGGGAGCCCCAATAAAAAATTGTCTCACAAATAATGAACAAGAACAAGTGAGATTACAACCTCTTCAACCAATGATTAGCTCACCAACAGTGAACAAGAACAAGTGGGATTAGAACCTCTTGAATTACACATCATTGCCAAAATTCAATGTTTTCTTGTTAGTTTAAATCTAGTTTTTGTAGGGTTATTTAAAATCTTTTCAATAATTTTTGTAGGGTTATTTAAAATATTTTCAATATTTTTCATATAGAATTACTATGCTCGAGACCCATTATTAATTGAGAAATATGTGGCTACAAAAAATAGAGTTTGCAATAGCTCATGTCCAAACTAGTTCTAATGGCTTTTAGCCTTTGACAGTAATGCATAGTGAGTGATTGGTTGCTTCCTCTATTATTCGTCATGACCACTACACAATTTTTTGCAAGGAATCATTATAGAATTACCGTGCTCAAGACCTATTATCAATTGAGAAATATGTGACTACTGAAAATAGAGTTTGCAATAACTCATGTCTAAACTAGTTCTAATGGCTTCTAGCCTTTGACAGTAATACATAGTTAGTGATTGGTTGCTTCCTTATTCTTCGTCATGTTCACTACCCAACTTTTGGCAGGGAATCTATTTGTATAAGCTTAGCTTCTATTCTTCGTCATGACCACTACCCATCATGTCCAAACTAGTTCTAATGGCTTTTAGCCTTTGATAGTAATGCATAGTGAGTGATTAGTTGCTTCCTCTATTCTTCATCATGATCACTACCCAACTTTTGGCAGGGAATCTATTTGCTCAAGATTAGCTTCTATTCTTCGTCACGACCACTACCCAACTTCCGGTAGGTAACTTGTTCGCACAATATTCAGATGAACATATGCATGCCCCTTGGGGGTCAATAGTAGGGTTTAATTTCCTCTCTCAGTGAAGGAATATTAGCTTCATCAATAAGCTCTATTTTACCCTTTTAGTGAAGAAAAAGGTAAAGGCACGTCTTGGCATGAATGGTCCCAAGGCCCTATGCATATGAGTTATTGAAACATGATATTTTTTGGTATTTGGTGTGTTAGTTTGAATATAAATTCACACAGAAGCCACTATAAACCAGTGCTTTGGATTGTCAACACTTGTAGAAGTGGTTGCTTGTTGTTTGGAGTGACTCTCTTATGCATTAGTAGTTCAAGCACCATAATTCGACACTTTGTTATTTTTAATCAAGGAACTCAGCCTCTCTACTGGCAGGGAATACTACTATGAAAATCACTATTTGTTACAGTCTACAAACAAATGTGGGTTCTATTTATATTTTAGAAATTTATTTTATTCGTGAGCTAACATTATTTTTTTCCTTACAAGTCCATGTTTGTATTCCCAAAAATTGACTTCTTTTGTGTCAAATTAAACACAAAGCATCCAATCATAATTGTTTACATTTTATTCTATAAAAACTTAGCAAGAAAGATCTCACTCAAGTAAATGGATCTCTAAACCTATTATCATTATAGGTGGGCTGTCCTGTTCTCAAGATAAACTGTGATCCATTCCTTCCTGAGTGACTAGATCATAACAATGAAACTAAATTTAACTCCTTTTGACTTTTTAATAAAAAAAAAGAATTACAAAATACATAAAAAGATCATGAGTCCGGAGTAGGTTCTTACGCTAACCAAAACTTTTCACACATGGACATAAGAGCCTCATGACCACCTGGATATATGTTGGCCTACTATCCAAACCAAAACTTGTTTGTCTACGCACAACAAATACGTAAACAATTCCTCCCGACATGGTGGTGCCTGGCGTTGGCTTTGCGAGGAGGGGAAGGAATCTTACGATCAGAAATGGAGGGATTTTGTTCACCTCGTTTTTTATTATTTGACAATGTTCCCTAACACCGTACTAATCAGGCGATATGCCAATTCTCTAAACACCTACGTAAGTATTATCTTGGAGACACCACGAGCATTGGTATTTGCTTCATTTGGGGTTATGTGCACTTTACTAAGTTTTTGGTTAGTTGAGCAAATTCATGCATAGACTTTTGTTCACAATGAAATAATTTATTATCGTTGCAAATTTATTCCCCACATAAAAAACAAAAATCACTTTTATTTTTTATACCATGTTAAATAAATATAATATTGTAACATGTGCAATTTAGGATATAAAGGAATGATATTTTTATACCATGTTGACTAAATATAAGTTTTTTATACTATGTTAACTAAATATAATAATGTAACATGTGCAATTTAGGATATATAGGATTATTTAAAATACATAATGAGAGTTTTATACTATGTTAACTAAATATAATAATGTAACATGTGAAATTTAGGATATATAGGACTATTATAAATACATAATGAGAGTTTTATACAATGTTAACTACATATAATAATGTAACATGTAAAATTTATGATATATAGGACTAGTGTATTGTATTGTCTAATTGGATCATTAAACAAGGCAAGAAAACAAGAGCACCCATTAAGGAAGAAAAAGGTGAAGTCCCTCCCTTTAAAAAAAAAGTGGAATTGGGAATGAAGAATTGAAAAGTATTTGTTGTTCTCAAAATATATATAGAGAATATTATTAGAATAATTGAATTATGTTTATGTCTTATTATGAAACTAAGATTAACAAAAATTGTTAAATTTATAGTGTAAAATTTATAGATTTCAAATATTGGTGTGCAGACCTTTCTTCCAAAATTCCTTATAAAAACTAAATAACTCAATTAACTTAGTACATAAATTTATATTAAACAACCAAATAACTCAATAAAGTTAGTACATGAAAAAATATACTTTCCAATATACAAAATATTGAATTGCAAGTGTAAAATAATATCTTGAATGTGGGATACACAAGATGTACAAATTGTACATCATTATTTGTACCATATAACATTTGCATGATCTAGGGTTGAACATGGAATACATAAGATGCAAAAATTTTACATCATTCTTTATACAAGGTACCATTTCCATAATGTTGTAGAACCCCTTAAACATGTGATACACAAGATGCACAAATTGTACATCAAATAAATAAATAAAAGAAATTGTTAAATCTTATTTAATTAAAACAAAAAATAGTAAATAATGTAAATTTTATACTAAAATTTTTATGGATTTCAAATATTTGTGAAATATATTTAATTAAAACAAAAAATTAGTAAATAGTGTAAAATTTAGATTATAGATTTTATGGATTTCAAGTATTGGTGTAGAGGCTTTTGTTTCAAAATTTCTTATGACAACCAAATAATACAATTAACTGAGTATGGGAATTTATATTAAACAACCCAATAAATCAACTAACTTTCTACATAGCACATATATTTTGCAATATGAAAAATATTTAATTGCACGTGTAAAAAAATTTCAAAATTCTTGAACATGAAATACACACAATGCAAAAATTGTACATCACTCTTTGTACAAGATAACATTTGCATGACCTAGTGTGGATGTGTCTTGTATATGGAAGTCATGTAGATTATAATGTTGATATAACGTGGAAGTAACATGGAAGTGTCTTGTATATGGAAGTCACAAACATTATAAAGATTTTAGAATCTCTTGAACATGAGATATACATGATGCACAAATTGTACATCATTCTTTGTACAAGATAGTATTTGCATGATCTAGTGTGAAAGTGTCTTTTATATGAAATTCATGGATATTATAGATAACATCAAAAGTGTCTTCCAAATACTCTTCATATGTTATTCGATAAGGGTGGATAGAGTTGCAGTAATAAATTTTCCTTTAAAATACATTCATTTTTAAAATTTGTTGTTGTTTGAATGATGCATTGTATTTTAAGGGAACACTGATATTTTTTCAATTGTTGACATGTATAATAATGAAATTTATCACTATTACTTATGCCAAATGTCTGTTTTGGAAAATTACAAATGTTACTAATCGCAACAAATGAATTGGCATGGATGTTTGTTGTGGTTAACATTCCCTCAACCTCATTAATATTTCAATATAATTAAATTGTTAGATATTACAATATAATATGCTACAAAAACATGAAATAATTAAATAAAATCTATATTCTATATTTTGTGAAACTACCTTTGTTGTTAAAGCAATCAATTTGTTGAGTCTCATGAATGTTTATTTATAGGTGCACAATAATTTGTTTTATATTTTTCTTGATTTAAAAAGATTTCAAATATCACCAATGTTGTATGTTTTTTCTATTGAAATGAAACATGAAATAAATCTAGAGAACAAGTAAACTTGTAGCTAAAAAATGCATTATTACGAATAGTATGTGGTCTAAAATTTGTTTTTGTAAATGCACAAAAGTATGTATCACTGAGTTTGTACATATTGTTGCTTTCCTTTCTTCTAATTTCCCATATTTGATCTCTGATGCATATTTCACACTTGCCTACTTACAAATGTTACAAGTGCAGCAATTGTTCCAATTGCAAAGATAGATCTAGTGGTTAGTTTCCTAATTGTTGTGGTTGGAAGGAATTTGTATTCTTTACAAACAACTAGTATTGTTCCCAATGTACTTGTAAAATGAAAGACCAATATGAAATTGTAATCTCCATGATCATACTCTATTTTTTGGGAGATTTTAAAATTTGTGATGCAAACTCCTTCACCAACAAGTTTGGTTTAAATATGTGTGATTAGGTTGTGGGGCATATTTACTATCATTGTCATCTCTTCTTGTGTGTGAACTAAGTCGACATGCAATAGGTTCACTCCATGTGCTCCACATGCTCGATCACTTGCTTTTTTATATGTGACGAACACAACTCCATGAAATAATCTTCCTACTTTTAGGCTTTTGAGCTCTTGTATTGTTATTTGATTAAATTCCCTATGTTTGTCCTATATTTGAAGATCTTCTTTGTGTTTGTGTATACAAAAATATTTAGTGAATGCAAGTAAGCATAATTTATTCTTAATCAAGTTTGTAAGAGTAGACATAGAGAACGTTAACCTCTTCTTAGGTTTCCATGGTATATATTTTGTCTAAATGTCCTCATGTTGCCTTTTCATATTGGTTGTCTATATAAAAACTACTAAAACCTCTTACGTTTGCAAGAGAGATGTATTGCAATCAATAGTAAATATCAATTAAAGATGAAAATATATAGTAACAAAAATACATGTGGGATTAATTTAGTTCGAGTTTTATGTTTTAAAACATTGTTTGAAACCTAAAACTACAAGAATGGTATTGAATATGTTGATACATACCTAGATTGTTCCAAGTAAACGTGAGATACACGGAAATTTATATTTTGATGTGATAAAAAGATTTAGCAAAGTGTATACAATGATTTTATTAGAGAGGTAGAAAATCCTAAATTATGCTATGATTAGAGAAATATGATTTTGCAACATTGATTTCACATTTTTCAATAGGTAAATTTGTCGAGATATGACTTATTATTCTTTTTTATCGTGGACATAATCTAGTTGTTATTTCTTGTAACTTTTCTATTTCCATATATTCTTCTAGAGTTCTACTGCGTGGTATTTCTAACGGAATATCAATGTTGAAATCACTAATAACTATAAAACACAATCAGCATGTGTAGTATATGACTTTTCTTTTTAAATAATTTATATTACTATAGATACTTTTTCAAATGGTCCTATATAAATGTCAATTTAACGAATTGGTTGTTGAAAGGAAATGTCAATTAATGTGAGTTCAGTTTTGTTGTCACAAAATGTTTTTGTTGCTTTGATTGATTTTGTTCTATACAAGTAAGGATGCCATGTGTGGGATTTTCTATGACAATGTTGAATGATAGAAATTGTTTATTTTTTGGCAGAATATGCTAGTGAGATTCTTGAAAAGATATGATGATAATGTCCATTAAGTATGTGGCATGGATGATGTCACTAATATGTACAGTTTAAGTTGTGTGTATTTATGGTTGCAATTGATAAAACATTGGTAGGAATTGTTTATTTTATGGTGGAATGTGAAAGTGATTTTCTTGAAAATATATGATCATAATTTCCATTAAGTCGGTGTCATAGATTACTTCACTAATATGTGCATGTAAATTGTGTCTTTATGGTTGCAATTGGTAAAAAATTTGTGTTTTCAGATTATTTTTTTTTTGGCAAGCCCTAGTTTCCAAGGAGCATTCTTTCTAGTTGTGTCATATCTTTTAATATCTTGTTATATATATGAAATTTTTTGGGTAGTTAGGGTGCTATATTGTTAATGAATTATAATAAGTCAATAGTTTTAAAATGTGATAATGAAGTATATGCTAACCCATGTTTTGTAAAACCATGTGATAGTGCAGTATATGCTATCCCATGTTTTCTCACACCAGTTTGGTCAAATGCAAGTGCATTTGATGTTATTTATTTCATTTGGTATATTGTTCATGCACAACTTAATTGTATTATAGATTGTTTTGGTATTGTGATTTGTAACTTGTGAGACATTACTAATGGTTTTTTGATTCGAAATCTTGGTGTCCAAGTTAGAAAGATATTTATTTCATATAGCTCATTGAATTTGTTTCTTTGGTGTTTTCCACTGTTTGTTTATGAAATTATATCCAAACAATGTCAGTTGCATTGTCATTACAAGAGTACATCCTGATTTTCTACCTTGATGGCATTCATCTCCTAAATTTCTTGTTGGATACAGAAGTCAAAGAAAGCATGACAAGGAAGATGAGAGGGAGTTGATAAGGATATTAGGTTGTCCTATAACGTCATAAAGTGCATCCACATGGATGAACATGGAATGGTAATTAAGGTCATAAAGTAGACTAGAGTGGTAGAGAAATAGGGTGCATCAAAATATTTTTGGAGTTCTCCAAAGGGAAATATACAATTCTTGTCTCCTTTAAAATATAATATACATTTATTGGCATGATAATAACCACAAGATTCTTAGAAATAGTGGTATAGTGTTTGGTCATGAATGAATATGTGGCAAATAAATCTAAAGCTTTCGACTCACTGGCATAAAATAGATCATGGGGCCGAATCAAAATTTCAAGGTACATGTAAAGGATCTTAGGTAAAATGGGGTTAGTAGCCAAAGGCTACCTTCCAAAATAATTTAAGGAGAGTAGGGCATATTTAGAGGAGGCCAACTCAAGAAACTATAAGCAAGAAAAGGAGGAAAGTATCTAACAAATATGGTTAGAGTACGCATCAAAATCCCCATCCTTGAATGAAATGGTGGTTTACATAAGGCTCATGAGAGAATATGGGATGGAGGGTAAATTGGCATGGTTAGAAAATGAGAGAAGGGTTTTATTTACTAAAGGAATATGGGATGGAGGTCATGTCTAAGTTCAGGGAGGCTTTTATCTTTTTTGACATGGATGGAGGTGGATGTATCACAACAAAGGAGCTTGGGACAATAATGCATCTTTGGGTCGAAACCCGAATGTATATTTGAAGTGGTTCAAATGTTTTATATTCAATAATCGAGTCCCGAATACAATCAACCAAAAAAGGGTAGTTATAATCTCCCTGTAAATGAAACATATTAAATACACCATTCCAATTTGATTTTGCTAAGGAGAATCAAAGAAATAGATGAGTCTGGCCATCCTTCGCCTCCATATAGAGAAAACAACAAGCATGCCAACTTTGTCCTTTACGACAAAAAATATCCCATGCCAAGATGAAGCCAGAAAGATACATTTACTGATATTCTTAGATAGAGCCAAAATATGAAGCCAATAAATAGAGGTGCTCTTAAGGATTGCTTGAACTAGAGCTAACTTGCCTCCTAGGGAGAGCCACTTGTGTGCCCATGATAAAAGTTTACAGTGGATTTTCTATATAAGTCACCTCTAATCCTTATATCCATAACAATTAGGATAGAGCATAAATCTAAGATATTTAAAATATGCATTCAATGCAGTGGAGATAAAACCAAAAATATGATAAATCTCCAATCCCAATTCATCATCTGGGTAACAAGAAATCATATGAGATTTAATATTATTCATAAGGAGTCCAGAGACCAATCAAAATAGGTCAATCTACCAAATTATAACACATCATTGAAAAAAATCAAATGAATAACTATGACTTGTCTACCTACACAGCTGTACCCAAAATTACATTTAATCCATCTACCTCCACACATGCAACTAAAATTACCACCCTTGTGAATTTTGTGACTAATTCTTCTATAATCCAATCCTTTATCCTCAATGTCTTCTTCTCGCAAAAGTTTTCATAGATATTTTGAAGTAGGCATATTGTCTACTAATGAATATTCTGCAATTTGCCTCCACCATCGGTGTAGAAATTATGGTGTAGAGTTGCAACTACTCATGAAGTTTTAATCAAAATCACAAGACAAAAACCTACTCTACTGCTCTTCGGAAGATAATTCACAATTTAGAACAAAAATTTCATACATGCAGTAAGAAATAATACAGATGCACACTTAATTTTTCCTGGGGAAAGAAATATGCTAAAAACCCCAATGTCTACTTACATTAATATGATGAATATGAATGTATTGCAATTTATTTGCTCAACTGAGCACAACCTGCAAGTGAATAACCTGTCTTTCTACTCACTAAGAAGCTCTGACCCAGACTTAGTAAATTTATACCTTTGCTTGAGCCCATATTTCCTTGCATAATTCCTTGAGAAATTAGGCCCCTATTATTTAGGAATTTTTATAAAATGGATTGTGAAATTCTCAAGGTTGATCATCTCACTACATGCAACACATGTACACTCAAGGCTAGTCTACATTTGATGTTACACTGCCTTGGAATCTCTACCACATCTGGGGAACTTGAATTCTCCATGCATTAGCTATTTTGGGTTGATTAATTAGTTAACTGTATGATCATTAAGTTTGACTGAAGTCCCACTGCACAACTATCCTTTCGCTAGTTCCTCAAGTAGTTGGAACTGGTTTAACTAAAAACAACATAAGACAAATGACTTTGATTTCTACAAATTAGCAATCGTACATGCTTAACTAAACTCTAACTCCTCCAAATTGAATTTATTGAGTAAACTGAGTGACACAATCCATGTCACACAAGTTAATTGCATCCAAGTTGTCCGTTGATGTGGAAATTCAATTTTTCTCAATTTAATCAAGGAAAAATCAAATTGAGAATTTATTGTTGCATTTTTCAGGACATCCTCTCTGCAAGAAAGGGATTATCAACTACCCCTATCCTACACCTACGGAATTCAAACTTCCCTCTTGACAAATCTTTTTTCAAAATGTCAACATCTTAATCATCTATGAGAATGGAGTGTAGAAACATCATCTCCCTCTAGACACATTCCTGTAAAAGGTGATATTGGATATCTATATGCTTGGATCGATCATGAAATATAGGATTCTTAGAGAGATTGATGCAACTATGACTATCACAATTGGATCAATCATCTGACCAAATAGTCCAACAAGTAAATTTCTCATCCACATCGCCTCATGTGTTGCTTGACTTGCAGCCATGTATTATGCTTGTGTCTAGCTAAGCACCACAAATCTTTGCTTTTTTTCGTACCAAGAAACAAGTATGAACCCAACACTAAAAATTCCACTTGATGTGCTCTTTTGGTTTGATGGACTTCATGCCCAATTTGCATATGTGAATCCGCACAACTTCACTCCGTCTACTCATTTGTACCATAGTCCAAATTGGGTTGTGCCAGTGAGGTACCATAAAACATGCTTAGTTGTCTTCCAAAATAGTTTGGTTGACCTAACCATATATTGTCTTAGATGGTTGACTGCACAACACATATATGGTCATGTGTTCACAAGATACATGAGTGGACCCACTAGCTGCCGATAAATGGTAGCATCCACTTCACCTGAAGTGGCATCCTCCTTCCTTTAGTTGTTTGTTAGAGGTGTTTTCATAGGTTTACAAATCTGCATGTATAATCTCTATAGTATCTCATTTGCATAGTTTCCTTGAGAGACAAACAATTCCCCATCACCTTGTCATACTTCCAACCCGAGAAAGTAGTGCATGAGACCCATGTCCTTCATTTCAAATTCCCTTGAGAGTCCCTCCTTTACAAGATATATTCAATGGCTCATCATTAGTTAAAATACAATTATCAACATATAAAAAAATAATAATAAATTTACCTTTTGTCCATATGTGATGAGGTTTACATCCCCTTCACTTATGTTGAAGCCCAAACCAGTGAGATAACTATCGATCTTGGTGTACCAAGCACAAGGTGCTTGTTTGAGATTGTATAATGCTCACTTGAGTTTGCACACATGAGACTCTTGATCAAATGTCTCAAAACCTTTTTTTTACTCTATGTACACCTCCTCCTTAATAACCCCATTTAGAAATGTTTTGTTGACACCCATCTGGTGGATATTCCACCACATCTGTGTAGTCAGACCACAAATTGATCTAATGGATGAGTACCTTGCTACTAGAGAAAAGGTATCCTGATAGTCAACACCCTCAACTTGAGAGTACATGTTGCCCACAAATTTGGCCTTATACTTCCCTATGCTTCTGTCTATTTCCTACTTCACCTTGAATATCCATCTCAAAATGACTATTGATTTATATGCTAATATTGGGACCTTTTCCCAAACATAGTTCTTTGCAATGCATTCATATTCCTCCACCATTGCATCAACCCATACAAGTTGCTCTATTTCTTTCAAAAACTAGGATGGCTCAATCTCTATAAGCTTAGTCATAAGAGCCATGTAGCTAATTTACCTCTCAGGTTACCTCCTTTGCTTATGTGAATTTGAAGGATATCCCACATTCTCCCTCGTATCCTGCACAAGTCTATCAACTTACTTAGTTATTTTTATTCCTTCTCTTGAGGGTTTGCTTTAGTGAATGTCTCCACTCTCTGCTCCACAAATTTTGGTTTCTCTACAACTTCTTCAGGTTCCTCTTTTGGAGATAAAATCTCATCTTTTGGTGGGAGCTAAAGATCCCTCTCAATAGAGCACCATATAAGTTTATTCTCATCAAAATTTACATCCCGTCACATAACTATCATTATTAGTGATGGAAAGTACACATGTTAGTTGTGGGGAGTTTCTGTGTAACCCACAAATACCCCCAATTTTTTGGTTGACTAAAGCTTATTCCTTGATTCTTTGGAGACGTGGAAGTAAACAGAGGCTCCATAAATCTTGGAGTGCAAGACATTCAAATTTCTTCCCAAGAAAGCCTCCTCCAGTGTAATCATTCTAAGAATCCCATGAGGACTTAGGTTTTGCAAACATGCTATTGTATTGCATGCCTCAACCCACAAATGCAGAGGTAGGCCTTGGTCATGCAACATTACCCTCGTTTCTCCCAAAATTCTATGGATATTTCTCTTAACCACCCCATTCTAATGTGGGTTGTGGGGTGTTGTCAACTCTTATCGAATTCCTTCTTTCACACATAATTTTCAAATTCATTCAACACATACTCATCTCCATTATTGCTCCTCAGAGCCTTCACCTTCTTGCTAGTTTATTTCTCAACTAGTGCCTTGAATTCTACAAACTTGGAGAATGTCTCATCTTTCTTCCACATGAGGAGATCCAACACTTATTTGTGTCTGGCAATGGAGGCTATCAAGAAAGGTCCATAGAAGTCAGAGTGGATCGTTTCTTAGACTGCATGCACTTTGTTGTCCTGATCATGGAATGCAGATTTTATGTACTTCCCTAAGGTACATCCTTTGCATACATCGTGCTGCTCAATTGCTCATTTAGGGAGGCTAGTGACTATTTGTTGTATAATATTCAAGGTTCCATGATGCAAATGACCAAGTCTTATGTGCTAAAGTTCACCTACATCATGGCACTGCACTTTCTCTTCCTTAGTTCTCAATCCAACACAATATTCCAAATCTAACTTATATAGATTCTTCACACAAACCTCTATCTTCTTCACCTGTCTCATGGATATGTGTCTCAAGAATGTTTTTCCTTTGTTAAAGATCACGTCATAACCACGGTCTTCCAAAACTTCAATAGAGATGAGATTTCTCTTTAGGCCTATAACAAACATGACATCATTGAGCCTGAGAGGGGAGACTGACTCCCTCTGAAAGGTGATTGTACCAATACTAGTCATGTTTTACCTTCCACTTTCCCCTAATTTGATGTGTATCTGGAGATATTTATCCTCCAAGTCATTGAAAAAATCTCTACACCCTGTCATGTGGAGCAATGAACCTGAGTCCAAGTACCACATGCTCCCCATCACTATGTTGGACATGCATGCGATAAGGGTAAATTCAAGGTCAAACTGTGAAGCTAAGGCTTCACCCATTGCTCCTCCTAAGGTCTTCTTTCTTACCTTTTCCTATGGGAACTTCGTGGCATATTTCCTGTATCCATGACAATGGAAGCATTTAATTTTTGACAAATATTTCTTCATCCTTTCCCTTGGATTAGGTCCCATCTCTGGTATTTTGCCTTATTTCCTCCTATACCAAATCATACCGTAAATGTTCTCAATTTGGTAGTTTCTCCCTCTCATTCACTTAATCTTGATAACTATGGCAAGTCTTGGGAAGACTAAGAAGGGATATGCTTACCAAGTCATCCTTTGAAAGAGTAACACAAACTCCTGCAAGCTCATCATGAACTTGTGTGAGCATCCTCAGATATTACAGGATAAAGTCATTCTTCTACATCTTGATATTTCAAAGTTTATTCTTGAGCACCAACCTTTTGTGGTCACTACTATTCTAGAACAGATTTCTCAGTGCCTACCACATTGCATAAGGATTTTCTTTCCCATGGATATTGCTGATAATGTGGCCCTATACTCCCTCCAATATTATTATCCACACCTTGGCTACAAATTTCTTCCACTGAGCAAGGTTTTGGACATCAGATTTTGCTCGTTTTGTAACATCTCTCTTGATGTATTCTAACAATGCATTGTCATCGAATACCTCCTCCATATTGTCCTTCCAATCAATTAAATTAAATTTGCCTTCCAAGGCATACTCTAGCCTCAACCCATTGAAGGTCGTATTTTCAGTTCTTAAGAGATCTTTCTACACTGAACTACAAATTCGAACCTCCTAAGAAACAAATTCGAAATTCCTTGTCTAATGTCAATCCTTCTATCATAAGATGTAGAAATTATGGTGTGGATTTGCAACTTCTCATGATTTTTTTTCAAAATCATAAGACACAAACATACTCTACTGGTCTACTGAACTTAATTCACAATTTAGAACAAAAAATTCATACATGCAATAAGATATAAAACACATGCACACAAAATTTTTCCTAGAGAAAGCAATCTTCTAATAATTTTAATGCCTTCTTCCATCAATCTTATCAATATAGATGTATTACAATTGCTTTACTCAACTATCCACAACCTGTAAGTGAATAACCTATCTCTTTGCTGACTAAGAAGCTCAAAACCAAACTTTGTCAATTTTTTCCTCCGCTTGAGCCCTTATTTCCTTGTGCAATTCCTTGAGAAATTAGGCCCTTGTTATTTAGGTTTTTTCCCAAAATGGATTGTGCAATTCCTAAGGTTGATCATGTGACTACATGGAGCACCTGTATGTTCTAGACTAGTCTACAACTAATGTTACACTGCCTTGGAATCTCCACCATAGCTAGGGAACTCGAATTACTTGCATGCACTAGCTATTTTGGGCTAAATGATTAGTTAACTAGATGATCATTGTATTTGATTGAAGTCCCACTGCACAACTAGCCTTCCACTAGTTCCTCCAATAGTTAGAACTAATTTAACTGAAAACAACTTGAGATAATTGACTTTGATTGCTACAAATTAGCAATCACACATGCTTAACTTAACTCTAACTCCTCCAACTCGAATTTATCAAGTAAAATGGGTTACACAAACCATGTCATACAAGCTAATTGCATCCAAGTTGTCTACTGATGTGGAAATTCAAATTTTCTCAATTAAATCAAGGCAAAAGCAAATTGAGAATTTATTGCCGCATTCTTCAACAATCCTTCAGGTGAATCTAATCCATGTTGCCAATCTAGCACAAACAACAACCAACGGATATAAGTAGTGTTCAAAATAAATAAAATAGTCAAAAAACACATTAAAACACAATCAATGGAGACCTCAAAAAGTACTCCAACTATGTTACCACCTATTAACGTTCATCGAAATTTCCTCCATTGCTTATCTCATGACACACACCTCAATTTTCGGCCTCCATCACCCTAAATACCATTAGCTCTTGTCAACATCCATTGCTCTACTTCCCGAAGAACCCATTGATAGCTTAAAGATGAACCCCTAATCCTTTACCTTTTTTACTAGCGCTTCATATTGAAAATTTTAAGACAATGTATATTTTGTCTTAAAAAATTGTCTTAATTCCCCTCCATTTAGTAGTGTCGAATGAAATGATATACAAGTTGTCTCTAATCATATCAATAGATATCGAAGGGACAAAATAGTAATTAATGTTTGGGAAATATTGCCACGGAAAGTTTTCATGTTCTTCAGAGTCGGCTACCCCCACAAACTGAAGAGCCCAACAAGTCATTGTCCTTATATAAGATAACATGAATGGAAAGTGAAATAGCAGTGTTAGTATAAGCGCGATGCAGTAGTAGCCTGCACGTTCGCAGACTTAGGGTGCTCTGTGAGAGTCAATTTTGTATTTGTTATAATATTTTCTTAAATTGATATGTTTTTGTCTTAATTGTTAATTGCCTTAAATGGGTTTCCTCTTAAGTGGTCGTTGTCTTAAATATAAAGTTGTCTTAAATTTTTTTCTCAAGATATTTTGTCTTAAACTATTTTTGTCTTAAATATAAATTTTTGTCTTAAAATACTTTTTGTCTCAAACTCTGTTTGTCTTAAGTTTAAAATTGTCTTAAAATATATGTCTTAAGTTGTTTTTGTGTTAAATATAAAATTTTGTCTTAAAATATTTGTGTCAAATTGTTTTTGTCTTCAATTTTATATTTAAGACAATTCAATTGATATTAAATTTTAATGTAAAATAATTAAAATAAAAACTAACTTTTTAAGACAAAATTTCTCTTGTCTTAAAAGTGCCCTTGGTGTACTAGTTTTAGTAGAGACTCCAAATGATAATAATAGGGGTGATACCCACAAGAGTGTTTATTATGTGAGACCCCAAATGCTAATAAAATAAACAAATCCTTCAGATTAACCTCAAAATTTGGAAACAATTATATGTAAAAAAAAAAACCAAAAAAAAAAATCATGATGAGACTTTTAGAATAAGGTCCTGGTTCCCCTAATCGGGGCTGAAATAAAGAGATGAGAGGTAAAGAAGGGAAAAGAGAAATCATGATGGGAAAAGAGTTTAGAAATAAGCGAACCCAATTGAAAATGAAGGAGAGTTTAGAAATAAATGAAAGAGTTTAGAAATAAGCGAACCCAATTGTAAATGAAGGAGAGTTTAGAAATAAATGAACTCAACTGTAAAGGAAGGTTAACTGACAATCAACAAGAATGAGGCTGATGGAATGGCAATCCCCAAAATGAAGTTGCTAGACAAAAATACCAATCATATGTAGGATCCTCAAATTAGTTGTAGCAAAAGAATAATAATTCTCTAATAGACCCATAGAAAACCATATATTCATTTGATAAATAGAGTATGAGAGAAAGGCCCAAATAAAAACAACATATTTTATAAAAAGAGCAATGGATAATGCAATCTAACAAATCTATAAATTTTTATAAATATACATAATAATTATAAATTTAATATTACACTAAAAAATAATATACTAATTATATTTCAAAAAATTTAATAAAAATACAATTATCAAATATCTAAATAATAATGATAAACAGAGTAAGAGAGAAAGCGCCAAAAAAAAACACATATTATAAAAAAGCAATGAATAATGCAATCTAATAAATCTATAAATTTTTATAATATACATAACAATTATAAAATTAATATTACACTAAATAAATAATATAGTGATTAGTTTCAAAAAATTTAATAAAAATACTATTATCACATATCTAAATAATAATTATTCTTTATCAATTCAACGAAGCTTAAACCTACTTTCAAAGCATGTACTCACGGCTTATTGATTATTCCCCTTCTTTAGGTTATTTCCCAATTTCAAATTTTTTTATAATGTTTTCTATTTTCACCTCTTTTTTATATTGTTTTCTAATTTGAACCAGAATGTTGATAAGGACTTAGAACCACACCATTGACAACACATCTCGAGCATCCAAAATCTCAATCCAACAGTTTTTTCCCATTGAAATCTACTCGACCGACCAAAGTTAATCCACACTATTGAAAGAATAGTAGGGTCTGCTTTTCCTGTTTTAAGAGATAAATGCCACCTTTCTATCATCAAAATGATCCAAACTCTGTGAGAAGAGTTGTTGCCTTCTCCCTCTCACCCTCTAGTATAAATCACAAATTTTACTTGAACCAACATTGAAGTATTGAAGTGACAGGTTTCACGCAGAAAACATTTCTACATCTATTCGGGTGGATAATTTTAGAAGAAGCTCATCTATGCTCTGAGATTTAAGAAAATTACTTACGAATCACAATTGTAACACTGGCTCTAGACTTTCAAGTCAAAGCTTTTGCATAGAATATTTGCACAGATAAGTAATTTTTCTTGATCAGAAAAATATACGATGAGAATTTTTAAGTTCAGGAGTAAACCAAAGTAATAAACCGACAATTTGAAGTTAACTTTCTTCCCACGTCATTCATAACCAAGCATTATAAATGATCCCAACAGACAGGCACACATTATTCCCGTTATCCGTCAAAAAAAAGATTCTCATTAATTGCATGCACTTTTAACTACAGTAAATGTTTCTCCTTAGATTAAGAGCACCGTTCATTGAAGTTTGCTGAATGGGAATGGGCAGGTAAGTTGTTTCTGTTGGTTTTAATTAGGTCGATAGGCTTTCCTTTGAAAGGGACCTTCGTCATCCTTTTCATTCTCATGCTTACACTTGTCGTGGAATAACCACCAGTGGGATCTGGGCAAATGGTCGAACAGCGTGCTTCGCCAGGGAAACAGGTCATCCGTTCCTTGCTGCCAAATAACGGACTTTAAAACGTGTTCTGCATTTCTTGCTCAAGGTTAGTTGAAGCAACGATCGGTGAGGCGGTGGCGGTCATAGTGAATAGCAAAGGATGGATCTGATAATAATAAGTGGAAATACCTGCAGGTGAATGAATGTCTACGTAAATCCAATGGGGGAAGCCATAGCAGCACTCGAATTTGCAGATCAACTAGGAGCTTATCCCACATAGTACTTTCCATAGTCTTCTTGACTGCAGATAGACAGGCGAGCAGATTTTGATCCAGCGGCATTAAACTATGGTACAACACCACGTAGGTGACTGGGAAAAGCACAGAATGGATATGGAAGATACTTTTCCTATATGGAATAGACAGGAAAACAAGAAAAATGTCAAAGAAAAATAAGAACAATCTTAGATCTGGGCATAGAGGAGTTTCTATACACTGTATTATAAGGGAGTTCGGAGTTCGTATTATAAGGTAGTTTATTTATATATACATATGGGACTTTTCCTAGGGTTTTCAGTAGAATGGTATCAAAAATATATGGGGATTTTTTTTTAAAGGGGTTTTCGTGAGAATCGGGTCAAACTTTTCTGGTTAAATCTCGATTTCTGTTGTTCAAACTCCAAGAAAATCCCAAACCAAAGAGTATTAGGAAACCTTTACCAGATAAAGCACGGCATATTTATGTGGACTGAGGTTTAGGGGATCAATCGAATTCCATCACGATCCTAAACTAATTGTGTCGGGGAAACTCGAAGTTACATACGCGGAGCTGCAGAGTCTGGTAAATATATGTGCCCAAAATTTAAGAAACGTCGGGATTGGAACCGGGGATGTGGTGGCTTTCACATTTCCTAACTCCATTGAGGTAAAATTTAAGGGCAATACAGAGTCAGTATTAGCTTTCACATTTCCTAACTGTATTGAGGTAAAATTTTAGGGCAATACAGAGTCAGTATTATAGATGATATTTCAGGTCAGTTTACAAAGTTCAATTCGTTGAGTATGTTGTGTTTCTTTGACACAGTATGTGATATTGTTTCTTGCGATGATAAGGGCCAGAGCAGTTGCAGAACCACTTAATCCTGCCAACACGGAAGAGGTATTCGAGTTCTATCTAAAGGATTCCATGTCCAAAATGCTAATTGTGCCCAAAGAAGAAAATTCCTCGGCCGAAAGGGCAGCCAAAGATCTCGGCCACTATGTGGCTACATTACAATTCTGCCTTGATGCCGACAGAATCGCAAGCGTTGAGTTGTGCCTAAGATCAAATTTCTTCCCAATAGAGGGCATCCAAGAGGTTAGCGTGACCGGGCCGAACCTGAAAGACGACAAAGCGCTACTTCTTTACATGTCTGGCACCACCACCGGCCCAAGGGAGTCCCTTTAACCCATCTAAATCTAGCGGTATCTGTGCAACACATCATACATGTGTACGAGCTGTCGCCATTTGACGTGACTGTCGTTGTCTTATCGTTTTTTCATGTCCGCGGTCTTGTAGTGGCGTTGTTGTCGTCCTTGGTTTCCGGCGGAACCATCGTCAATCAGTCCACGGGTCGATTCTCGGCCACAACATTCTGGAACAACATGATAACCTACGGTTCCGTATTCCTTGCCACAAAAATCTTGGTTGATGAGTTGCTCAAAAACATGTCTCATCACCAATCCATCTTCCATTTGAACTTTTTCCCTAATGCCTTCCCTTGCCTTGTTGGTAGCTTAAATGGAAGTCTTATGTGCTCAATGGTTCACTATTCAATCAAGCACTTAGAGATGGATGAAATTATTGTATTTTCTTCTAATTTTATTTTTTTTATCATCTTGAACATGCTGATAAGATGTGGACAGAACTAGAAGGCCACAGAAAGAAACTAGCTCACGCTGAAATTATATTTGAAAACTCTAAGGCAGTGAACAAACCAGAGGGGACACGGCCATTGCACAGGACAGGGACTTTGGGATTGGTGGGAACAAAGGTTGACTCTATAGATTTCTACAGTAAGAAAATTAAGGAGCAGGAAATGAAACAGAATACACTCAAAATGAAGGATGTAGCAGCAGCCTTCATAATTTTTAACAGTAGGGCTACTGCAGCAGCTGCAGCGCAGGTTGTGCACTCACAAATTGCAAATACATGGTCTGCGATGCCTGCTTTTGAGCCTTGCTAAGTAGTGTGGAAAAACCTTGCCATTCCCTTCTACAAAAGGATGATTCGACAGATCGTTGTAAAAGTTATTGTGTTTCTAACTGTTGTCTTCTACATGATTCCCATCACCTTTATCTCTGCATTTACAACCGTTAATAAACTAAAAAAGATTTTTCCATTTCTGAAGTCTATTGTGGGTAAAAAAGCAATTGAAGGCATCGTTGAAGCTTACTTGCCTCGACTTGCTCTGATTCTCTTTTTGTATTTCTTGCCTACAATTCTCTTGATGTTGTCCAACGCTGAAGGTAATACCTTCAAAAAGCCATGATGTGAGAGCTTTATCTGGAAAGTATTTTTATTTTATAGTGTTCAACGTCTTCTTGGGAGTTACAATAGGTGGCACCTTGTTCGAGACCCTCAAGCAGGTTGAAAAGCAACCCAACTCAATTGTGACGCTGCTTGGCAATTCTCTTCCTTCAGTCCAGGCATATAGAAGAACTATCTGGGGCCAACTGATGTTTGTAATAAGAGCTATCTCGGTCCTCCCTCTTGTCAGAAATAGGACCCTGAAAACAGCGGCCAGACCATAACAACAATTAGATTCCATCAGTCACACAACAGTGGCCAGATTGCAGACTATCATGGGCAATTTCTATTTATTTGCAGCCTGACCAACCCACCCATATAAATGCAACCCACCCATTTAAATGCAGCGATTTGGAAAAGAGGAGTAATTCAATTCCCATTTTCTTTTTGTACAAAGTTAAAAAGAGGAAAATGGAGTATGATGTGAAAGGGGAAAGAATGATGGCAGTTTCAATATAATTTTAGCCTTACCAACCCATGTAATTTTATGAACTGAAAGGAAGGGCTTTGAATAACCTCGCCTCCTACCTATCCTTAGGTGTGGACAATCAAAATTTGCTCTAAAAATGTGTGCTCACACCATGTGTCTACTGGTATTGTTCGTATGTCAGTTTCTTACACACCACACATGCAGAATTCAGAGTAAAATGACCTATGTTGAAGAGAAATAGGGAGGAGCCTCAGCCCAATAAATAGATAGATCATGAGAACTTGCCCCTACTACGGACTGAACCAGCAGATGTTGATGTTGGAGACATATGTTGGAGACATGTTCACCACAGAGGAACCAGCAGATGTTGATGTTGGAGACATGTTCACCACAGAGGAAATTAGGGGTGAGTGCTTAACAATAAGGCTGACACAATAGGTGTTAGAGTCCCTGCCTTCCAAATTTCAGAGGTAAACTTTGTATGTTGACACTTTACCATATTCACTAGACTGGCATCATATACCTATTTTGAACCCAATCATGAACTCCATGGGTAGCTGTCATACGCCAATGGTGTTGCACATGGCTTACCCAACATGGGATAAAGTTTGAAAAATGTTTCCAACTATTAATGAATTGAATACTAGTACACTCATTTTGAAGATTACTAATTCAAATGAAAATTATGTGGTGTTTGCACATATATTTAAAGAGAGATTTTGTGGATTCTTTATTTAGAATAGATATATGATTTTTTTTGAATTTATACTTAAGTAGTTACATGTAATGAACCAACATATTTTCTAGAAAAAATCAACAATTCTAATTTAATAATCCTATTGGCCTCTTTTTGTACCTTTTGGGACAATTGCTAGTGAATAACTCTCTTCGTAGATTCATTGAACAATGACGGGACATGATTTAGCATGTGATATTTTCTTGCACCCACGCAGGCGATAACACATGATTTGTGCGATAGTAACTAGCATTTCGATTTGGTGAACAATCGTCATCTTCGACCCACCTTGCTTTCACTAACCGATCCATACTCCCATTGTAAACAAGAAAGCCGTCGAATTTGAAATGTCAACAGTGGGCGCGATGGACATTACTGGTCCACTATTTCCCTGCAACACCCCCAACCAAGAATGTAAGCCAGAAATATGGTCCTGTCTCCATATCTGTATCGTCTTGTTTGCCGACCCGCTGAGAAGGAGATTCTTAACGATGGCTAGACACAACACTACAACCCTATGGCCTCTTAGAATATCGGAGTGTTGCAACATCGAATGCAGAATTGTTTTCTAAAGATGCAATTCAAATCAATTTTTAAATGACTTATCATGTTAACACTGATTCAAAATTTCAAAAGCTCCAACGTTCAATTTCACAGCTCCATGCATCAAAACCGTGATTGTAATTCAAGCTCGAACACATCGTCAGACTATACTCAATTGAAACCAAAAGCCAACTCCTACAGAAACATTGAGCACCCTTGCTTGGACGCAGAAATATAGGGTCACATTGTAAAGTAATTTAAAACTATTGTTTCCTAAAACACCATCCTAAACTTACAATCAGCAATAACTTCCATAGATCTTTAGCCAACAATATGAAACATTTTTCTGTTAAAATCCCAAAAACAACAGAAACATAAATTGCACACACACAGAGACAATGCTCTGTTTCCCCACAGGATTTTTAGCACAGCGGATACAAAAATAAAATTATGAGCACCAATTTCTATTCATAAAGGATTGTTGTTACAGATTATAATCTTCCTCTCTCGGAGAGGGATTCACCAAAAAAAATTTCACTGCTGTGTGAAAATTACATATATATTTTCTCACGCTACTACGTGGATCCTTTTTCATAAAGAAAACAACTCTTATGTACTGATGTGCCTCACTTTGATTGCATAGACAACAAGACAAAAATTACATATATATATATGACAACCAAAAACTTACCTACGTTTTCTCTTGCCATGATTCCGTAAAAGAAAATAATAAAAATTAAATGGTTTTACTGGCATTTACTTGTGCCCATACTTCATCAAAAACTTACCAACCTCAGTAAATTTGCATTTACTGATTTACTGACATAAACGGCGGTAAAGAAACTTTTACTTCACGTCAAATTTATTTGTAGCAGGCCTTTTACTTCAACCATTATATAATATGGCTTTGGAAATCCATCGGGTCCGAGCTTTATCACATCGCATGCACATATGCAAAATTGTGCACCATTGGTTTCCCGATTGCGAAAATACTGTGGACCCGATAATCTATCAAAAGAAATTAATACCATCATTGGGTTCGGCCCATCGGCGATTGCACATTTATAAAAATTTATGCTTCACTTAAGAATGCTGATAGCGATACGCCGATGCTATACCGACGATCGCTCATCGCAACAAATGAACGCCTCCTTGCCAATCCTCCCTGCCACTTTGCCGATGCGATATCGGCGGATCGCACATCGCTGAATCGCTCCAAGGTGAATCGCTCCAAACTGAAGTGTTCATCGTTGAAGTCGCTCATGCTACTGCACTGCTCACCCAATGCGCAGTTGGAATTATGTTTTCAACACTCCCCTTTAATTTCAACTGCTGGGCATTCAATCATACCCAAACATTTCCTCAAAAATTCAAAGATTTTCTGATCCAATGGCTTTGTCAAAATGTCTGCTACCTGTTCCTGAGTCCTGCAATGTTCTAAGACAATCTCTCCATTGATCACCAATTCCCTGATGTAATGAAACCTTGTGTCAATGTGTTTCGTTCGTTTGTGAAACACAGAATTATTGGACAGGGCAATAACTGAGCTATTGTCACAAAAAATCACTGTTGCTTTTGCCTGCTCTCGGCCTAAGCTCCTCAACATCCTTCTCATCCAAACTGCTTGACATGCTGCTGCTGTGGCTGCCACATATTCAGCCTCTGCTATAGACAATGCTACAATGGATTGCTTCTTAGAAGCCTATGAAATGGCTCCTGAACCCATATGAAAAACATAACCGGAAGTGCTTTTCCGATCATCAACACTTCCAGCCCAATTGGTATCAGTGTATCCAACCAAATCTGAATGTTCTGAGACATTATATAAAATTCCAAACATTTTGGTACCTTTGACATACCTCAAAATTCTTTTTGCTGCCTGCCAATGTGCCTCCTTTGGCCTCTCCATGAACCTGGAAATTAAGCTAACAACAAACATTATATCTGGCCTAGTTGCTGCTAAATACATGAGGCTGCCAACTATGCTCTTATATAAGCTAGGATCAAAATCCTTGCTACTGTCCTCTTTGCTGAGTTTTAATCCCATTACCATGGGAGTGATCGCTGCCTTGCACTCTTGCATACTAAATCTGCCCAATACTTCATTTACATATCTCGCTTGAGAGATAAAAATTCCATTTTCATTTTGATCTACTTCTATTCCTAAGAAGTATCTCAGCAAACCCATGTCAGTCATTTCAAATTCTTCTTTCATGATTGATTTGAAATTTTTAATGAGGTGGTCATCATTACCTGTAAAAATCACATCATCAACATATAACACAACAATTAAAATCTTACCATCATTTTCTTTGATGTAGACAGTGGGTTCTCCCTCACATTTGTCAAACTCATTTTCCAGTAGATAGAAATCTATCCTATTTTACCATGCTCTTGGCGCTTGCTTCAGCCCATAAAGAGCTTTCTTCAATCTGCATACTTTGTGTTCTTGGTTTTTCTTCTCATAACCTAAAGGCTGTTCAATATAGACCTCCTCCTTCAACACTCCATTTAGAAATGCCGACTTCACGTCCATTTGGTAAACTTTCCACTTGTTTTGTGCTGCTATGGACAGCACTACTCTCACGGTTTCCATTCTTGCAACCGGTGTGAAAGTTTCCTCATAATCTCTCCCATACTGCTGCTTGTATCCTTTGACAACCAACCTTGCCTTGTGTCTTTCAATTTTTCCTTCAGCATTTCACTTGGTCTTATAGACCCATTTAACTCCAATGACTTTTTTACCTTTTGGTAGCTCAACCAAATCCCATGTCTTGTTTCTCTCTATGGCATTCATTTCCTCATCCATAGCTTCTATCCATTTCTTATCTTTAATTGCATCTTCAAAATGAATAGGATCATCAACATGACAATACAAGGCAAATAAGGAATTCATTCCTTCATCATAAATGTCACTTAAGTTTCTAAATTTCTTACCTCTTTCATTCGGTGTACAAGTGCTTGAAGATGCATTTGAATTTCCACTTTGTGGTGTGCTTGGAGAAGCACTTTCATTTCTCCTCAAGGGTGTCGCTTTTTGTCCTTGTGTTGGTGCTACTGTTTGGGGATGTATTTCAGCCATCTCCTCATCATCTTCATCATGAGGCAAACAGTTTTTAACATTCACTGTTTTCTCTATGCTTCCATCCCAAGCTTCCTCCTCAATAAATTGAACATCTCTGCTTACAAAAAATTTCTTGGTAGATGGGATATACAACCTGTAAGCTTTGGATTCTTCACTGTATCCAATGAAAAGACATTTCTCCCCTTTGCTGTCCAACTTCCTCCTTCGCTGGTCTGAAATGTGTGCATAAGCCACACATCCAAAAACTTTCATGTGGGTGACTCCTTGCTTTCTCCCACTCCATGCTTCTTCCGGCACTTTATTCATGACCGCTTTTGTAGGAGACCTGTTCAAAATACATGCTGCACAATTTACAGCTTCAGCCCAATAATCATTTGGCAAATGCTTTGCCTTCAACATGCTCCTTGCCATGTCCATGATGGTCCTATTCTTCCTTTCAGCAACTCCATTTTGCTGTGGGGTGTACCTTGCTATAAATTTCTTATGAATTCCATTTTCTCTGCAAAACCATAGGAATTCTTTGGAGATATACTCACCTCCTCTATCTGTTTTCAAAACTTTGATATGCAGGCCACTATGGTTTTCCACAAGTGCCTTGAAATTTCGGAATTTCTCAAACACTTCACTTTTTTTTTTAAGAAAATATACCCAAGTTTTTCTTGAAAAGTCATCGATAAATGTTAGGAAATATTGGCTACCTGCTAATGATGGAGCTTGCATCGGTCCACATAAATCTGAGTGGATGATCTCTAAGGGTGCCTTTGCCCTTATGCTTTTACCTGATGGAAAACTTTCTCTATGTTGTTTCCCCAAAATGCAACCTTCACATAGGCTATCCGGTTTCTCTATCAATGGTAATCCTTTCACCATTCCTTTTCTGCTCAGCAAATTAAGACCTCCAAAGTTGAGATGTCCAAATCTCAAGTGCCACAACCAATTTTCATCCTTTGGCACACTTTGAAAAGCCTCTTGGGTAACTGCTGCAATCACTTCTTTATTTTTCAAATCTGCTCTTATTCTAAGAGGGAACATCCTGTTCCTTGCCATCTTCACTTCAGCAATGCATCTTTTGCTGGGTGTTATATCCATGATGGTGCATACATCATTCTTAAAGAAAACATTGTACCCTTTATGGACAAGCTGTCCAATACTTAAGAGGTTACACCTCATTCCAGGGACATAGTAGACATTTGCTACGGTTTTCTTTTCACCCTTCTTTGTAAATATTTTGACTTCTCCTTTTCCCGTAACAGAGATTTTGCTATCAGTCCCAAGTGTGACTTCTGATTTCACATTTTGATCTAAATCAGAAAACAGGGTATGTTTCCTGTCATATGGTTACTGCAACCTGAGTCTAGAAACCATATATCTTCACTATTCGTTTCAGCCATGTTACAAGCTAATAAAACATTATTTTGGCTGATTTTTTCTCTAGTGATATTTGCACTAGAACTATTACTCATATCATGTTGTTTCTTCCTACACTCATTGGCATAATGCCCATATCTTTTACAATAATAACATTGGACATTGGATTTTTCATACCTCTGTCCTTGAGCATGATGTTGTCCTCTTTGTTGGCTACTGCCTTGGCCTTGGATCTGATCTGAATTGCTGCCTCTTCCTTGAGCATTTGCAGGACTGTTCCTTCCACCTCTGTTCTGGCGTCTGCCTCTTCCTCTTTTGTTTCCTCTCCCTTGACCTCTTCCTCTTCCAAAAGACATCGGGGTCTTGAAGGCTTGTTCTAGAGATGAGTTTTCATTTCTACTCAACCTCTGCTCATGAGTTATCAGTGATGCATGAAGTTCATCAACTGAAAAGTTTGAGAGATCCTTTGTCTCTTCTATGGTGGTGACAATCACATCAAACTTTGAGGGTAGGACCCTCAAAAGTTTCTCGACAATCCTCCTTTATTTAAGAACTTCTCCATGAGTCCTCATTTGTGTGACTAAACCAATCACATGTGTGAAGAATGAGTCAATATTGTCTGACTCCTTCATACACAGGTTTTCAAAATCTCTCCTCAGCAACTGTAGTTTTGTTGTCTTCACTTTCTCCATGCCTTGATAGGCTGTCTTGAGAGTTTGCCATGCTTCTTTGGATGTTTTAGCTGCTGCTATCCTTGGAAACACACTCTGGTCCACTGCTTGATACAAAAATACAAGGGCTTTTGAATCCTTCTTCCTATTGCTCTTTAATAGATCTTTCTCTACCTGAGTTAATCTATTAAACTCATTTTTATCTACTCGTTCTTCGAAACCATCTTGAACTAATTCCCATAAATCTTGACAAGTAAACAGGGCTTTCATGGTTATTGCCCAGTAGTCATAGTTTTTCCTATTGAACTGTGGGAATTGAGGGTTAAACATACCCATGCTTGTGCTGGTGCTGGCCATTCTAGTAATCCTTAACTTATGCTATAAAATGCTTGACTGTCTATTAAAATAACTGATTGTTTCTTCAGCAGATACAGAAAAAATCTTTGAGGAATACCTGGATCTTTTTAACTAAGTCTTCACTTTGCTGGAGAAGATTTACTGCAGCCAAAAAACTCCTTCCTTCAGCTTCTTTGAATGTCTTCAAAGAGCCTGAACTAGCTCTGATACCACTGTTGGGGATTTTTCTGTTAAAATCCCAAAAACAACAGAAACATAAATTTCACACACACAGAGACAATGCTCTGTTTCCCCACAGGATTTTTAGCACAACGGATACAAAAATAAAATTCTGAGCACCAATTTCTATTCATAAAAGGATTTCTGTTACAGATTATAATCTTCCTCTCTCGGAGAGGGATTCACCAAAAAAAATTTCACTGTTGTGTGAAAATTACATATATATTTTCTCACGCTGCTGCATGGATCCTTTTTCATAAAGAAAACAACTCTTATGCACTGATGTGCCTCACTTTGATTGCATCGACAACAAGACAAAAATTACATATATATATGACAACCAAAAACATACCTACGTTTTCTCTTGCCATGCTTCCGTAAAGGAAAATAATAAAAATTAAATGGTTTTACTGGCATTTACTTGTGCCCATACTTCATCAAAAACTTACCCACCCTCAGTAAATTTGCATTTATTGATTTACTGACATAAACGGTGGTAAAGAAACTTTTACTTCACGTCAAATTTATTTGCAGCAGGCCTTTTACTTCAACCATTATACAATATGGCTTTGGAAATCCATCGGGTCCGAGCTTTATCGCATCGCATGCACATATGCAAAATTGTGCACCCTTGGTTTCCCGATTGCGAAAATACTATGGACCCGATAATCTATCAAAAGAAATTAATACCATCGTCGGGTCCGGCCCATCGGCGATTGCACATTTATAAAAAGTTATGCTCCACTTAAGAATGCCGATAGCGATACGCCGATGCTATATCGGCGATTGCTCATCGCAACAAATGAACGCCTCCTTGTCAGTCCTCCCTGCCACTTCGCCGATGCGATATCGGCGGATCGCACATCGCTGAATCGCTCCAAGGTGAATCGCTCCACGCTGAAGTGTTCATCGCTGAAGTCGCTCACGCTGCACTACTCACCCGATGCGCAGTTGGAATTATGTTTTCAACAAAATATAGGGTCACATTGTAAAGTAATTTAAAACTATTGTTTCCTAAAACACCATCCTAAACTTACAATCAACAGTAACTTCCATAGATCTTTAGCCAACACGATGAACCCTATATTCGTCGAACAGATCCGTTCTCTTGACAGATTGGAATTAACAATCACTCCTTGGACACTAAACTCATAACGAAATCCAATAAACCGCTAAACAAGTACAATGTAGAAATACTTAAAACATACTTAAACATTATAATGTAGAAATACTTAAAACATAGTTAAACATTATATATTTTCTTCTAGGATTTGACATCTAGTTCTATAAAACAAAACAATCCATAAAAACCCACACAAGTTACTTTAAGTACGATAATGAACAGTTTCCTGTGGACTTTGGGATTAGATTTGAGACCCTAGGGCAATGAAAAAAACATTTAAAATGCATTGGTCGCATTGTGGGAAATACACCCGAATGTCACGGTTTCGAGTCTGCCTGTATAATTCTCGCGCTTAATGTATATGCAGATTTTCTGGTCATGAATGGGTGTAGAAAATGTAGTCTCGTCGTGAAATCAGAAGAGCCTTGACAAACCCATTCCCACATTCCCACGGTCTTTTGATTATCTGTGCGGCCGAACATTAGCCCCTGCTCCGCCTCTGGCATAACAAGGGTCAGTGTCTGCAAAACTACCCCTTTCTAGTTTTGGCAATGATGGATAGTCGGTGCATGCAAAACTACTTTAACTACCCTTCAGCTTAACATTCTCCACCTATCACCTGACACCTACCACTTCATCAAAACTCCCGAAAATGTTCTAATCGTCTAACACAACTATCAACGGCTCACCACGATACACAGTGTCATGGGAGGGGCTTTCTACAAAAGCCCTAGGACCTGTTTACGGTTAATAGAAACATATAATCGTGTTATGGTAGAGAGATAAATTAATATACACAAGTCATAAATTTAGGTGGATAGTAACTATTAGTAATTATGAATTTTTTATATTTTATTATTAGTTATTAAGAAGTTAGGGAATACATATTTAATAGCGAATTATTTTCATTAAATATATTATTTAAAATTTTAATTTTTATCTATTTGTTGGGCAAAGATTTATTTATGGTAAAATAAGAATGGATATGATAAATATGTTATTTATCTAAATATAAAATACTTTAAAATTTTTTAATATATCTTAAATCATGACAAAATATTTCAGGATTTTTAATTTATTGTCAAATTAATATTTGAAACTATTTTTTTTTAAATAAATATTATTTATTTTTGAAAATAAAAAAAATATTAGTTACACAGTTAAACTAATAATGATCAATTAGCACATGGAGCAATTGTATAGTCGGATCTAGATAAAGATTATAATCTAAAAAAATATATCTCCATATTTAAAAACACAAAAATTAAAATAAATAAATTGCACTTATAAGTTTATAAACATACACATAGAAATAAAACCCAAAAATAAATTATATACAAAAGTTACCCAAAAATAAATTATATACTTTAGTTCGTATATCATGGTTCCACCAACTCACAACTCAGCTGCTCCATGCAATTCCTATAGTCCAATCTGAATTTTGCAAGTTCCCAGCAGTGAGTACACTACCATTATGAAGTTTATCACGAACTTATTCAGCCCAAATCCTTTTGAAAAAGGTTCGCTGGTACCCAAATATTGTAACAGAGGATCCTCTTGTTATCCAAGTTAGTCGACGTGTCGAATCATGCGACACATCTATATGCTTTCATCCAAAAAAATACATACGTGTCATTACTGTAGAAATGTAAATTCGCATGCAAGCAATGTGTCAAACTGTTCAGCGTGCTAGCTGCGAAATCATGCAGAAGGGCTCCTGGGATTTCAATTTAACTCTCCATTCAAACCCCGCCCCAAAATCCCAGTACTCCATACACCTCATTATCTGGTGCGTTTTGGAATTTGAATTTGTGAATGCTATGTGTTTGCATTCCTTTTTCTGAACTCCATGGCGGTTTGAACCAGGGAATGCCTAAGTTATTAGTATAGTAAATTGGATTTCTCCATGCTCAGAATCATTTTAGTTTCTTTGTACAGAGGGTGAAGGGAGAGGTGTTTAATGGATTTTTTCACAAAATTATTTCAGTTTTTCTATACGGATGGTAGAAAGGGAGAGGTGTTAATGGATTTTTTCACAAAATTATTTCAGTTTTTCTATAAGGATGGTGGATCCAAAGCGATGGATATTGATGCAGGTCAACGTCTTTTGTATGGAATGGGTAGAACTGGAAAGAAATATGGTATGTGTATATTTTTTTTGTTTTTTTAATTGAAATGGGTAGAAATCTTTTGTATGGAATGGGTAGAACTGGAAAGAAATATGATATGTGTATATTTTTTTTGTTTTCTTAATTGAAATGGGTAGAAATCTTTTGTATGGAATGGGTAGAATTGGAAAGAAAAATATGGTGTGTGTACATTTTTTGTTTTTTTAATTAAAATGTTTTTTTAATTAAAATGGGAAAGAAATATGGTATGTCTACATTTTTTTGTTTTTTTAATTGAAATGGGTAGAAATCTTTTGTATGGAATGGGTTTGTTTTTTTAATTGAAATGGGTAGGAATGGGTAGAACTGGAAAGAAAAATATGGTATGTGTACATTTTTTTGTTTTTTTAATTGAAATGGGGAAAGAATATGGTATGTGTACATTTTTTTGTTTTTTTAATTGAAATGGGTAGAAAACTTTTGGAATGGGTAGAACTGGAAAGAAAAATATGGTATGTGTACATTTTTTAATTGAAATGGGTAGAAATTGAAATGAGCAGAAATACATATGGTATGTGTACATTTTTTTGTTTTTTTAATTAAAATGGGTAGAAATTGAAATGAGCAGAAATACATACATGAAATGGGTAGAATTGGAAAGAAAGATATAATATGTCTACATGTTTAATGTTATAATGTTTAATTGCTTTTACATTTATGTGTTAAATATTTAAAGTTGCTGCTAAAGAAATGAAGCCAATGAACTATCGTCATAATTTGTTCCTAATTGTTTTTTACATTTATATGTTAAATAATGTTTAATTGTTTTTCACATTTACATATTAAATATTCAAGGGTTAGTACACGTAGTTAAAGAAATGAAGGCAATGAACTATCGTCATAATTTGTTCATAATTTTAAAGTTTGCTCATAATTTTAAAGTTTGCAGTCGAGCTATGCCAACCCGTCTTTCAAAATAACGCGTTTTTAGAAAAACGTTTTTAGAAAAAAGCTCTACAAGGGAAGGATTGGGATTAAAGGATTAATTTTGCAAGCCATTTTTAGAAGAATAAATCAACGATTTTGTGAATAGCTATGCTCTGTTATGCTCTACAGAAAAAAACTCGTGCATCAACATCTTCACACTTCTGAAATTGTATTATCGAAAAGAAAAAAGTAATGTAATTGTCATTTCAAAACTTGAGTTACTCTCTACAGAAAACAAAACTTCGTTCATCAACATCTTCACAGTTCTGAAATTGTATTATCGAAAAGAAAAAGGTAATGTATTTGTCATTTCAAAACTTGAGTGTCATATACCAGGCATGTGGTCCTATACTCTCATTGCATATATTGGATTAATGATTTCATTAAATTCACACACGGCTTTGTAAGTTCGCCATGTCTAGAAACCCTTGTCCTGTCTGTTGACATAATCTGGGGGTTTAAAGCATTTTGTTAATCGTGGCTGCTTCTTTGAGTAATTTGTAATTGGTCAAGAGTGGGTTATCCAAATGTTCAACCCCAAAGTTGCCGTCATTTACTCGGCATACATATATGTGAAATTAGCAGAAAGCCTAGCCAAGCCAGAAAAGCTGAAAAGTTCCCACAGCAGGGAATTGACCATACAATCATCACATAATATTCAGTCCATTTGATCCATAAAATCATCACATAATACTCTTCGTAGACTCACCCAAATCCATTCAATCGTTCCGCAAGGCTTTTAACGGTTATGAATTTCTATTGCTATGGTCTTTTCCCTTGAAGTTTAACCACGACTTAAGACGGACAGTTATAATTCAAATAAAGATTGCCCACAAGCCTGAAATCAGACTACCAGAATTGTAACCGGCTCATGCTAGGCTTTTTTTTGTTTATTTATTTATTTTTTTCTATTTGTGGTTCTGCTAGGGTTTTTTTGTCAGCAGGGAAAAAAAATATAGCTTCGTCATATTGAAAGGAAAGAAAATACTACGATAAAAGAAAGCAAATACTGAGAAGACGAGAAAAAGGATAATCTGTGGTGAGATATCAAGCAGAGTTGTATAGCTATGTCAAGCAGAGTTCTATAGCTACGTCTATTTTAGTAGGTCTTATTAAAAATATTATTTTGTTAGAAATGTATGGTAGAACTCAACATGTATTTAGTTTTTATTAAAAATAAATGGTAAAATTAATAATAATAATTATTAATTAATAATAAATTATTAATTAATTTCCCATCGAAATTTAGAGTTCTTATTACTTTAATATTATTATCATTAATAATTAATAATGGAAATAGTAGCCGTAGAAAGTAAATAACTTATATTTCTGTATTGGAAATAATTAAAAAATTTATGGTAGAGCTCAACAAGTATATTATAGTAGTTCTTATTAGAAATATATGGTCCAGAGTATATTTTTCTAATTCTTATTAGAAATATATGGTATATTTTCTAATTCTTATTAGAAATATATGGTAGAACTCAATAGTAGTCCTTATTATAAATATATGGTAGAACTCAACACGTATATTTTATTAGTTTTTATTGAAAATATAGGATAGAGCTCAACAACTATATTTTAGTAGTTTTTATGAAAGGATATAACTCAACAAGCATAGTATATTCTAGTAGTTCTTATTAGAAATTCTTATTAGAAATATGTGGTAGAACTCAACAAGTATTTTAGTAGTTCTTATTAACAAGTGTAGGAGTGCTCATTCTGAATTCCCAAACATTCATTATAACTCATGTGCATTTTCTTTATATGTTCTTTAATCTCTAGCACGTCTTTTGCTATATCATCTATATTCTGCAGCATACAAACAATCTGATAGTTTGTATAATTGTGCATCTTCTCTATGTCAGACTGCTTTGTATCTAACATATTCTTCATTTGTATCCATTGGAAATCTGTCTTCAGAGTACCATTCTTGAAAGTTTTCCTAGAGTTAGTAGGCTCTAGATATCTTTCGTTAATCTTTGCAATTGGATCCTGTGAGGCTCTGGGAAGGCTAAAGCTTTTCATATTAGGCAATATTGGTTCAAGCTGTTGATCTTCAAGTTGGAAACTAGAAGATGGACCAGATACATAGAATTGGCAATCATCAGATTTATGGGCAAGAGGTTTCTTTTGATTTCTTTTAGGAGAAGAATATATGGACGGTGCTGGTAAAGGAGCAAGAGAACGTATAATTGGTGGAGGTATTAATGCTTTTGTACTGTCTCGACCTTCTAAAAATGGGGACCTATCCAGAATGGTCATGGATCTGACTAGACGAGGACTTGTGAACCTGAGACTAGAAAAACCATCAGAGTGCTTGACAACAGACAATTGCCTTGGCTCTCTTGACGTTTGCAGTTGAGGATATCTTTGAGATAATGGAACATAAGTGCTATTCCATTCTTCTTGCAAAGTGCATTCTGAAAATCCTATTTGCCAGGGGGCAGTATTACCGGGACCAACTATTACTCCTTCTTTCAGAGCTCTTGACCACAGTTTAGGATTGAGGGGTGGCATTGTGGATTGAGGGGTGGCATTGGGGTGACATTGAAACCATTGAACTGGATATAGGCATTTAGAAACTCATTTATATATGGATCACTTAACGAAACCTGATATCTGGGGATTACAGAAGACCAAACGGGACCATTATTGAGAGGACTCTGGAATCCTCCCAGCAAGGCATCATTAAAATCATTCAGTCTAGTATCCAAAACACAAGTTAAGCAAGAAGTGTTTAATCCAGGTCTAACAAGTGGATTGGATTAATTCCAAATTGGATCATGCTTATATGAACATATTTGAACCCATGTTCCAAGCCCCATTCAATATCTTCTTTTTTAATCAAAGGAATCTGGTAGACTTTCTGATCAGTAGAAATTGGTATATTCACAGAAGTAAAGCGAAATAGCTGAGCAGCTCTAAACTGGAAAGCAAGAATCTTATATAACTTGTTTATTTCTATTTCTGGCAATGTCCAATTTGGCTGAGGCTCAAATTCTTGTACTATAACCTTTTCATCATACAATTTTTCTTCAGAGGATTTGTTCATATACTTATTCACAAAAGACCATCTCTTTTGCTTGGCAATTTTCCTATCCTCGGGTGTTTGAACAACAAATTCATTCAACAAACCAGCCATTGAGATTAGATACAAGTATGCACTTGAACGGAGGAGATAGAATCTTTGTGCTCCAGGAAAGCAAACACAGCAGTCCGTCGCCTCAACGCTGTCTACCAAAGCCTTATCGTCGATTCCAACTTGTGTACAAGGACATGCATGAGTATAACTCAATGGGAAAACCAGATAGTCATGAAAATTGTTTGGAAAAAGAACCAGATGGCTCTGATACCACAAAAGAACAATGAATGAACAAAACGCGATGAATGAACAAAAGACGAAACTTGCACAGAAGGTAAAACTTGCAAAAATATGCCCAGAATGATTTTATTCATATATGGATGTGAATATTACAAATGGATCTTTTTCCTCAGATACACTGAGACTCCTCTATTGATCCGGCCACTTTAGGTTCACACCAGCGTCTAGCACTGATGCGCAGGCTTCTTGAATCACCTAAAGACTTTGAACTCGGCTCGTGGTGCAAGCAGATCAGACAGTATGTCCGCAGATGCAGAGCAGGAGCAAAATTCAACTCAGACTGTAAGACTCTTAATTTTCGAATGCCCCCCCCCCCCCCCCCCCAATGCTAGTATTTATAGTCTCTTAGTAGGTAAATCGGTGGAAATTGTTACCGGAGACTTCTGACAAGAGGAGTCTCCTTTTGGTCTGAATATCACGCAGGAAATCATAACCAAAGTACAAACAGTAAGGAGAAAGCTAGAAGATTCGGGCAAGTGGGTACTACCACCTGTTATCTCATCCCTTAGAGGCAGTGCCATGTGGGGACCGAATCTGACACGTATCGGAGAGTATGAATAGGAGTCATGACAGCCGGAATCTAGGACATCGGCTGAAGATAATTACACAGTGGATATCTTTTCCTTTTTTTTTTTAAATAAAACCCACGGAAAAAGTAGAATATGAATAATAGACAGGATGGCCGAAAATCATCTTATTACACAGTGGATATTTTAAAGAAAAACCCACAAAAACTAGAAATGTTTATTACAAAGTCGATATTTTAAAGAAAAATCCATGAAAACTTGGAAATGCACATGATATCAGATGAGTGATCATATACATCAATCACTATTTTATTGCCAGTAGTCTGACTCAACACTGTCTGCATCATTTATCTCTAAAAGTTGGTCTATGTCAGGGGCAAATATATCTTTTGGCAAGGAATCATTAAGCCATGGAGGTGCTACTTCCAAAAACCAGCAGAAAAATGGAAAATGGAATACATTTGCTGGTCTCGTCCTGGGATCTGTAGAAATTTCTCCATGGAATCTGACCTTCACACTAAATGATGGTTCGTCTTGCTGGCTGTCTAGCAGGGCTACTTCTGTTTCAGAATGAAGAAATTCAAACTCTACAGTGTAGTCATATTGAGCAGCAATATGAATCTCCCACATTAAGGTTCTAATGGTCTCCCGGAAATTAAAATTGCAAATATGCTCACTGCTAGGCATATACTTGAACATAAACAATTTAAACTAGGGACTCCACCAATTATTTCCACCATCTAACTGTGTTGCATATGCAATGACTTTAACATAACCCTGTATTCTGGCCCTCTGATGGATGGAGAAGTAATCTTGGCATGTCCAATCTGTATGTTGGATAAAACCAAAACATATAGGAATTGGCTCTCTAGAAAGTGAATAATAAACACGCCATGGCCTATTCCTATAAGGTGACTCACTGAGATAAGCTACCACGCCAGTCTCTGAATCAAACCACTTCTGCAAAATGATTTGGATGACTTCTACTGGCAATGATTTAACTCTTAAAACAAAGCAATCCTAGCAGAATTCACATTTTCACTGGCTACAAATCGAGATTGAACAATTTTTTAACTGACAGACACTAGACTGGACTGGACTTTTATTCGAAGAACTTTCCCCTTTGTACAAAGGTCTGAACATCTTGATGTCCTTAATTTCTGGAGCTCCTTCTCTTGTCAGCATGTCTGCTAGGTAGTTTTCATCTCCTGAATTATAGACAATGTCAAAATAAAATCCTTCTAGCCACAGAGCCCATCTTAGAATTCTGGTATTTCCTTGTTCTAACAATTTTTTGTTAGCAAAAATGCTTTTCATGTGCTTCAGATCAGTTCTAACTAAAAACCTGACACTCTTCAAGAACAATCTGAACCTTTGGATTCCTCTTTTGACAGCAAGTATTTCTTTATGGGAGGATGGATACTTGACCTCTGTGATATCAAAACTACCAGAAGCATATGCACATACAAGTTCTTTCTTTCCATGTTTTTGTAACAATGTTGCAGCCCATGTATGATTAGATGCATTTGTTTCAAGAATGAATGGGAGATTAGTAACAGGCAATCTCAGTTTAGGAAGTTCTCTAATCTTGCTCTTTATGTTTCTTACTGCTGTTGTCATTTCATTGGACCATCCAATTTTTTCTTTCCTCAGCCTTTTCTCCAAAATATTAGTGTCTTCAGATTGCTTTTCATAGAACTCTCAGATGTAATTTAAGAAACCTAAAAATCTTTGAAGCATTTTTTTATCAAGGAGAATATCAGGGAACTTTAAAAGATTGAGAAGGACATGAGGCTCGAGCTCGATATGACCCTGTTCTATTTGCAATCCTAAGTAGTCTATTCTGACTTTCCCAACCTGAAATTTCTCTTCTGAGTCAGATAGAACTAAACCATGCTTGTATACCATTTCATAAAAGTTTTTTAAATTCCTCTTATGAGTATTTACATCCTCGCTAAAAACAAGCAAATCATCAATATATACAATTACATATTCTACCCCTCCAAAAATATCTTACATCCTTTTTTGAAATTCAGATGAAGCATTTTTTAATCCAAATGGCATGACTGTCCATTGATATTGGCCATGAGGAACTGTAAAGGTTGTTTTATACCTGTCTTCTGGAAGAATGCCAATTTGCCAAAAACCACTTTTGAGATCAAATTTGCTGAAAACATTGGCATTAGCTATTTTAGCAAGCAACAATTCTTTATTGGGAAGAGGATACCTGATAGGCATGAGAGCCTCATTCAATATTTTGTAATTAATTACCAACCTCTTCTTGCCACATTTTTGCTCACTATGTTTGTTGACATGGAACGCTGGGCAGGCCCATGGACTTTTGGAAGGTTCAATCAGATTTTGTTGTAGCAGTTGTTGAATTTCTTGTTTGCACAAGTCTTGTTCAGTGGGTGACATATGATTAGCACTTGCTTTTTGTGCTTTAGGAACATACCCCTCTTTGTAAGGTAATGCTACAAAATATTTTTCTCCGGTCCAGAAAGCATCTGGCCTGCTTGCTGTGCAATCATGGTGTAGCTTATCCGAGATTGCCTATAATGTCTTCTGTCCGTGTATTTCTGCATGTTTGACAATTTTTTGAATCTTTGTAAGGTTCTGCATAGTGTCCTGCAAATTATCTTCTTCGTTGGGATTGACCTTTAGCTGGTATTCATTCTTTGCAGGAATTATAACTGGTCCCTCATTAGTGGTGAATGTAACAGAATCTTTTCCAAAGGTAACTGGGAGGAAACTTTTCAAAAAATCTTGCCCTAACAAGATATCTGATCCTGTATCAAAACTGTACAATGTAACATAAGTCTGTACATGATTCAAATCAACTGGAAAATCAGGAGATATATAGTTAATCTGCATCAATTCTTTATTTACAGCTCTGAAGGACAGTTTGGTAGGGTGCCAATAGTAGGAAGGAATTGCACCAAATTTGCAGCAACTGCACATTGCTCCAGAATCAATTTGTGCATCTAAAGTGTATTCCTTGACGTTTGGCAATTTTATTTTCAGAGGGATTATCACTTTATCTCCTATTCCCAAGATGTTTACCAAATCTACCTCCTTAGATTTCATGGGCATTTCTTCCGGAATATCCTTCAGCAGAATTCTTGCCAATTTGGAATTAACATCATCATATTCAGAAATAAGCTTTTGGAGTTTGGCTGATAATTGCAACATTTCTGATCTTGTTAAATTAATAGATGATTCCAAACTGCTAATTTTCTTCTTAAGAGTATTGATTTCATCCATACCTGTATCTTGTGAGGCTTTTGTAATACTCAATGGTTTGAACATTGAATCAAACTCTCTTGCTTCGAAAAACTCATCCTCAGTAACCCTTTTGGAAGGCAATTGTTTTTCTAAACTCTCCAGCTTTTCTTTCAATCTTCTCCTGGCTGTTAACTAGGATGGTGCAAGCTGGGCTAACTGTGCCTTTATGTGATTAATCTGATTCTGCAAATTATCTGTTTTATTGAAGGAAAACATCTTAATGTCAGCAATAAAAGTTTCATCAGAATCAGAGGAATCAGATTCTAACCTTATTTTGTTGATATTAGGCAAATCCTCAACGTCTGAATCAGAAGAATCACTGGATATTTCAAAATATTCTCCATCTGAGTGGGATATGAGATCCCAATCTTCTGGATTATGGACTGAAGTGAATACGTCCATGATCTTTAACTGTTTTTTATTCTTTTTGTTTTTGCATGCATTTGCATAATGGCCTTCCTTTCCACATATAAAACAGGTCACTCTTTTAGAAGGCTTTGCTATTTTCCTAAATACTGTCCTCTTATTTTGGGAAAATTTAAAAGGATAGTATTTCTTCCTTGGAGTATACTTGTCTGTCTTGCATGAACATGAAACTTTAGGCACCTTCTTTTTAGATTTTCTTCTACATCCAAAATCATAAGTTTGTGAAAAATTATTACACAACTTTGTACTAAAATGCATCTGCTTTTTGAAATTCTTTTTAGCTTTTTCTGATGCACATTCTCTTTGCAGAATTGAAACTATCATCTGATGTACTGCAGCAAATGAAGAATTTTCAATTTGTACTTTGTTGGCCTCAATATACTGGTTAATCAAATCTGGAATTTTCCCTGGCATTGAAGCTATGTAATACCTCAGATAAGCAACATTGTGAGGATCTACTGCTTGATAAAGGAGTTTTTGCATAACACAGTAATAATCATGTAAATAATCTATGTTACACAATCTTTGCGATAAAAAGAGTTGACCATGATGTGCTGAATTCTTTGGCACAACTCCTATGAATTCATATTTTAGTGCATCAAAAATGGCTCTCAGGGGATCTGTTGGATGTTCAATAATATTGTTCATTTCTTCTTCAGACAACTTTTCCCACCATTGTTTCAGAATGCCGGTGAATGACCAAACAATTTGTGTAACTATATCTGACCATGGTGTTTTAGTTTCAGCTTTTCTCTGTAGTGCCCAAGCATGCACATTGTGCAGGACTGTTATGACATCTTCACCTTTCATACAGTCAATATTTACTAAAAGTGTATTACCAAATCCTTTAGCTGATTGATTTTCAAATTTGGCAGGGACATTTTCTAAATTATCTTTGAATCTAGAAAAAGGACTATCAGCTGATGCGCTATGTGCAAAAGTATCCTAGTCACCCTTCTTTCCTTTATGTGAGAATGAGAATGTATCACCTCTATCCCTTTTAGAATGAGTTTCTCCTTGGGTGTGATCTGCAGAATTAGAGGTAACACCAAACATGGCCAAAATTTTTGGAGCAGATGGTTGGCCATTTTCCACAAAGGATTTGAGGTTGACGTAGCCCTGTGGTAACTTCAAACTTTCAATGGTAGGATAGGTGGTTAGCCTATTTCTCATTAAATCTGTTTTCTCTCTGGCTAACATTATTCATGTTCTTACTTTTTCAATCTTAGCAGTATCTATATTGTCAATGTTTTTGAACAAAATACTTCTAAGACCTTCTTTTGGTTCCTCTGTACTAGAGGAAAACTTTAGCTTTAAAGTTGAAAGATCCCGTTTTGTTCATTCATTGTTCTTTTGTAGTATCAGAGCCATCTGGTTCTTTATCCAAACAATTTTCATGACTATCTGGTTTTCCCATTCAGTTATACTCGTCCATGTCCTTGTACACAAGTTGGAATCGGCGATAAGGCTTTGGTAGACAGCGTTGAGGCGACAAACTGCCATGTTTGCTTTCCTGGAGCACAAAGATTCTATCTCCTCTGTTCAGGTGCATACTTGTATCTAATCTCAATGGCTGGTTTGTTGAATGAATTTGTTGTTCAAACACCCGAGGATAGGAAAATTGCCAAGCAAAAGAGATGGTCTTTTATGAATAAGTATATGAACAAATCCTCTGAAGAAAAATTATATGATGAAAAGGTTATAGTACAAGAATTTGAGCCTCAGCCAAATTGGACATTGCCACAAATAGAAATAAACAAGTTATATAAGATTCCTGCTTTCCAGTTTAGAGTTTCTCAGCTATTTCGCTTTACTTCTGTGAATATACCAATTTCTACTGATCAGAAAGTCTACCAGATTCCTTTGATTAAAAAAGAAGATATCGAATGGGGCTTGGAACATGGGTTCAAATATGTTCATATAGGAATGATCCAATTTGGAATTAATCCACTTGTTAGACCTGGATTAAACACTTCTTGCTTAACTTGTGTTTTGGATACTAGACTGAATGATTTTAATGATGCCTTGTTGGGAGGATTCCAGAGTCCTCTCAATAATGGTCCCGTTTGGTCTTCTGTAATCCCTAGATATCAGGTTTCGTTAAGTGATCCATATATAAATGAGTTTCTAAATGCCTATATCCAGTTCAATGGTTTCAATGTCGCCCCACAGACTTTAATTGCTCAGCTCCATTCTTCTATCTCTCTTAGATTTGTTTCAAGCACAATGCCACCCCTCAATCCTAAACTGTGCTCAAGAGCTCTGAAAGAAGGAGTAATAGTTGGTCCCGGTAATACTGCCCCCTTGTAAATAGGATTTTCAGAATGCACTTTGCCAGAAGAATGGAATATCACTTATGTTCCATTATCTCAAAGATATCCTCAACTGCAAACGTCAAGAGAGCCAAGGAAATTGTCTGTTGTGAAGCACTCTGATGGTTCTTTTGGTCTCAGGTTCACAAGTCCTCGTCTAGTCAGATCCATGACCATTCTGGATAGGTCCCCATTTTTAGAAAGTCGAGACAGTACAAAAGCAGTAATACCTCCACCAATTATACGTTCTCCTGCTCCTTTACCTGCACCGTCCATATATTCTACTCCTAAAAGAAATCAAAAGAAACCTCTTGCCCATAAATCTGATAATTGCCAATTCTGTGTATCTGGTCCATCTTCCAGTTTCCAACTTGAAGATCAGCAGCTTGAACCAATATTGCCTAATATGAAAAGCTTTAGCCTTCCGAGAGCCTCACAGGATACAATTGCAAAGATTAACGAAAGATATCTAGAGCCTACTAACTCTAGGAAAACATTCAAGAATGGTACTCTGAAGACAGATTTCCAATGGATACAAATGAAGAATATGTTAGATACAGAGCAGTCTGACATAGAGAAGATGCACAATTATACAAACTATCAGACTGTTTGTATGCTGCAGAATATAGATGATATAGCAAAAGACGTGCTTTGAATAAAAGTCCAGTCCAGTCTAGCGTCTGTCAGTCAAAAATTTGTTCAATCTCGATTTGTAGCCAGTGCAAATGTGAATTCTGCTGGGATTGCTTTGTTTTAAGAGTTAAATCATTACCAGTAGAAGTCATCCAAATCATTTTGTAGAAGTGGTTTGATTCAGAGACTGGCATGGTAGCTTATCTCAGTGAGTCACCTTATAGGGATAGGCCATGGCGTGTTTATTATTCACTTTCTAGAGAGCCAATTCCTATTTGTTTTGGTTTTATCCAACATACAGATTGGACATGGCAAGATTACTTCTCCATCCATTAGAGGGCTAGAATACAGGGTTATGTTAGAGTCATTGCGTATGCAACACAGTGAGATGGTGGAAATAATTGGTGGAGTCCCTGGTTTAAATTGTTTATGTTCAAGTATATGCCTAGGAGTGAGCATATTTGCAATTTTAATTTCCGGGAGACCATTAGTACCTTAATGTGGGAGATTCATATTGCTGCTCAATATGACTACACTGTAGAGTTTGAATTTCTTCATTCTGAAACAGAAGTAGCCCTGCTAGATGACCATCAAGACGAACCATCATTCAGTGTGAAGGTTAGATTCCATGGAGAAATTTCTACAGATCCCAGGACGAGACCAGCAAATGTATTCCATTTTCCATTTTTCTTCTGCTTTTTGGAAGTAGCACCTCCATGGCTTGATGATTCCTTGCCAAATGATATATTCGCCCCTGACATAGACCAACTTTTAGAGATAAATGATGCAGACAGTGTTGAGTCAGACTGGCAATACAATAGTGATTGATGTATATGATCACTCATCTGATATCATGTGCATTTCCAAGTTTTCATGGATTTTTCTTTAAAATATCCACTTTGTAATAAGCATTTCTAGTTTTCATGGGTTTTTCTTTAAAATATCCACTGTGTAATAAGCTGATTTTTGGCCATCCTATCTATTATTCATATTCTACTTTTTCCGTGGGTTTTATTTATACTCTCCGATACGTGTCAGATTCGGTCCCCACATGGCACTGCCTCTAAGGGATGAGATAACAGGTGGTAGTACCCACTTGCCCGAATCTTCTAGCTTTCTCCTTACTGTTTGTCCTTTGGTTATGATTTCTTGCGTGATATTGAGTCCAAAACGAGACTCCTCCTGTCATAAGTTTCCGGTAACAATTTCCACCGGTTTACCTACTAAGAGACTATAAATACTAGCATGGGGGGGGGGGGGGGGGGAGGGGCATTCGAAAAATTAAGAGTCTTAGAGTCTGAGTCGAATTTTGCTCCTGCTCTGCATCTGCAGACATACTGTCTGATCTGCTTGCACCATGAGCAGAGTTCAAAGTCTTTAGGTGATTCGAGAAGCTTGCGCATCAGTGCTAGAGGCTGGTGTGAACCTAAAGTGGCCGGATCAATAGAGGAGTCTCAGTCTATCTGAGGAAAAAGATCCATTTGTAATATTCACATCCATATATGAATAAAATCATTCTGGGCATATTTCTGCAAGTTTTACCTTCTGTGCAAGTTTCGTCTTTTGTTCATTCATCCCGTTTTGTTCATTCATTGTTCTTTTGTGGTATCAGAGCCATCTGGTTCTTTGACCAAACATTTTTCATGACTATATGGTTTTCCCATTGAGTTATACTCATCCATGCCCTTGTACACAAGTTGGAATCGGCGATAAGGCTTTGGTAGACAGCGTTGAGGCGACGGACTGCCATGTTTGCTTTCCTGGAGCACAAAGATTCTATCTCCTCTGTTCAGGTGCATACTTGTATCTAATCTCAATGGCTGGTTTGTTGAATGAATTTGTTGTTCAAACACCCGAGGATAGGAAAATTGCCAACCAAAAGAGATGGTCTTTTATGAATAAGTATATGAACAAATCCTCTGAAGAAAAATTATATGATGAAAAGGTTATAGTACAAGAATTTGAGCCTTAGCCAAATTGGACATTGCCACAAATAGAAATAAACAAGTTATATAAGATTCCTGCTTTCCAGTTTAGAGCTGCTCAGCTATTTCACTTTACTTCTGTGAATATACCAATTTCTACTGATCAGAAAGTCTACCAGATTCCTTTGATTAAAAAAGAAGATATTGAATGGGGCTTGGAACATGGGTTCAAATATGTTCATATAGGCATGATCCAATTTGGAATTAATCCACTTGTTAGACCTGGATTAAACACTTCTTGCTTAACTTGTGTTTTGGCTACTAGACTGAATCATTTTAATGATGCCTTACTGGGAGGATTCCAGAGTCCTCTCAATAATGGTCCTGTTTGGTCTTCTGTAATCCCCAGATATCAGGTTTCATTAAGTGATCCATATATAAATGAGTTTCTAAATGCCTATATCCAGTTCAATGGTTTCAATGTCGCCCCACAGACTTTAATTGCTCAGCTCCATTCTTCTATCTGTCTTAGATTTGTTTCAAGCACAATGCCACCCCTCAATCCTAAACTGTGCTCAAGAGCTCTGAAAGAAGGAGTAATAGTTGGTCCCGGTAATATTTCCCCCTTGCAAATAGGATTTTCAAAATGCACTTTGCCAGAAGAATGGAATAGCACTTATGTTCCATTATCTCAAAGATATCCTCAACTGCAAACGTCAAGAGAGCCAAGGCAACTGTCTGTTGTCAAGCACTCTGATGGTTCTTCTGGTCTCAGTTTCACAAGTCCTCGTCTAGTCAGATCCATGACCATTCTGGATAGGTCCCCATTTTTAGAAAGTCGAGACAGTACAAAAGCAGTAATACCTCCACCAATTATACGTTCTCCTGCTCCTTTACCAGCACCGTCCACATATTCTACCCCTCCAAAAATATCTTCCATCCTTTTTTGAAATTCAGATGGAGCATTTTTTAATCCAAATGGCATGACTGTCCATTGATATTGGTGTTTAGTCAATTTATTGTTATCTAAATTGCTAGTATTAATTGTCAACCCGGGGCTCGTAAGCTGATGAAGTGAGGGTGTACTATATGTACTTAAGTAACTTTCTTAGAGCTTTTGTTGTTTAGGGGGGTTGTTTATGATTAACTTATCTTCCTACAATGGAATGATGATTATAGACAAATGAGTGCAAGTGTGTGAAGGTGATCTCTAGATGAGTGAAAGTGTGTGTGATGGTGATTTCTAATTGCTTGCTGAATTTGTAAGAGAAAAAGAACTTGAAAAAAGATGAATAAATCAAAATGACTTGAAAGTAAATGACCACATTCTAATGGCATTAGTCTCTATTCATATTGCTGCAAATAAAAGAAAATAAGAAAATCACTTCAAGGATTGTTATTAGTGATAATCTCCTTCTAACTCTCTGCTTCTACTGCGTATTTGCATAAAACACGATTAGAAGGTAGCTGAAGACAAATCCAAGAATTGATAAAAAACTCTAATCTACTTTAATTGACAAATTGTAACACTACTAAGCCTTTTCCAACATACTGCTTCCTACATATGTGATCATGTGTAACAAGTGGAAAAAGTGTTAGTATCACAAGCCAAGTCTACTCAAATACAAGCTGCAATTAATCAATGTTCTGTTCTCTTGAAAGATAAGCTATTCATGATA
>APFE030171319.1:0-11035 GCA_000404065.3 Pinus taeda
CCAAAACCATAGGATCAAAACTGTCGGACTAATACCATGAACCAACCATGAAAGTGCGTGAACTTTTCTCCACATGAAATAAACTTTTCTCTGCATAAAATTCCGTGAACTTTTCTCCACATGAAATAAAATTTTCTCTGCAAAATTTCGTGAACTTTTCTCTACATGAAGTAAACTTTTCTCTGCATAAAATTCCGTGAACTTGAAAATAACTTTGCTACACTATAATTTATCATCTGAGTGATTTTCCATCAAGGACAAAACTTGTCTCATAATGCCAACAATTTCTTGCTCAACTGACTTTGCCTTTGGCTGCCTTTTCTCTCTACTTTCTCAGCTGCTCTTGCTCTCCCCCACCACCTTTCTGCAAATACCATACCACTTCTGGTTCTTGTTCCACCCCTTGGCTGTTAGCTCTGCAACTCGATCAATCGTCCCCACCACCTGTTCCTATCATGTCTTCCCACAAAAATCAAAACGAAGGCCCCAACAACATGCCTAACATGCCTTGGAAATGTCTAGCATGTGTTAGCACTTCTTGGCATTTCTTGGTACATGTTGGCACTCCCTAGTTGTCATGCCCATATAGATAGCCTTATATTTTTTATGACTTGGGAAACCAACCAAGTCATTGAAAAAATAATGTTGTGCCTAGCCTTTACACTCCCCAACACTCTTTGGCATGCATTCACATTGTCTGACATGTTTTAGCATGCCCTTTCATTCCTTAGCACTCCCTGACACTCCTTAGCTATCATGCCCTCACAACTACCCTTACATTTTTTACAACATGGGAACCCAACAAAATCTTGCCTCAACTATAGTAACAACTTGACTATAACAACAGTTTTACCAAGTTACAATTATTACAACTAGCCTATGCTTTGTTCACCTAAGAAATTCCTATAACTCATATTAGGCTACTCATGTATAATTTCAACTTATACAACTTAACAAGTTACGAAGAAAAGGGTCACATCTAGCCGTGGTCTTAAAATTAAACAACTAAGCAACAAAATTTACATCTTGACATGCCATAACACCTGACATGCCTAATAATCCCTTGGCACTATGTAGCATGTGTTAGCATCCCCTGCATTTCTTGGCATGCTTTGGCACTCCCTAGCACATCCTAGCACTCCCTGACACTTAGCACACCTCGTACTCGCTAGCTAACACTCTCTGTCACACTCTTATTCATTCATTTCAATGCATTTGAAACTATTGCTCCCTTGTGTTTCCTAGAAATTGGTCCTAACACTCCCTAGCATGTGTTGGTGCTACAACTTGGCGCTTGGAACTTCTTGGCATGCCTAAAATGCCTTAGAACTATCTACCATGTGTTATTACTTCCTAGCATTCCCTGGAACACCTTGGCACTTCCTAGATGTCATGCCCTCTTAAATAGCCTTACTTCTTTTGCGACTTGGGAACCCAACCAAGTAATTGACAAAAAAATGTTATGCCCAACCCAAATTCCCCCTTTGTCTGAAACTACTTTGTACACACCTTATCACAACCATAGGCTTTCCTCCTGAAAATCCTATTTTGAACTTATCCCAACACACTTCATCCTTGGGACACCTAGAATTCGTTGACACTCCTTGGCACACTGCACTCTTATTTACTCATTTCCAAGCATTTTGACCTAGTTCTCCCTTGTGATGCCTTGGCACTGGCTAGTATACCTTTTCACTCCCTCCTTAGCACACCTGGAACTCACTGACAATTCATTTCCATGCATTTGAAATGAGTGCTCCCTTATGTTTCCTTGACACTTGGCCCTCACACTCCCTAGAATGCATTCACGCTACACCTTGGCACTGACACATCCTAGCATGCCTATCATGCCTTGGAACTGTCTATCATATGTTAGTACTTCACTTGTAAATAAAGAAAAACATCATTTCATCAACATAAACAACTGATTAATTAAGTTGTGCAAGTTATGTCAATTAAGAAATCAACAAGTTTTCTTGTTTTGGTCCTTGGAATTGACAGTTCTATTATGCTAGATAGTTACATCATACATTGCTTTGAACATATCAAATTGAAGATATGTTGCAGACTATGTTGCATAGCATGAATCTGTATGGGTAGGATTCAGAGAATTTTGCTCCAATTTACATTGCTCCACAAACCCATCCAATCATAACATAATTTGAGTCATTTGTTTCTCCAGAATATGGTTATGAATTAGCTCAAACATCCAAGGTTTCTGATTTTCCATGACTCGAGTTTTCCTTTATTAAGAGTTAATCCAAACAACTATAGATATATTATCTCAATTGTTGTCTTTCTAGCATGTAATCCTACAACATGTAGCCAAATCACATCTCAAAAAACCATCAATATTAGAGTTACCAAGTCATAAAAACCTTTAGTCATGATATCAAATACTACTACTTGCTCCCTCTAAGATCAACATCCCTTTACTTGGTTTATTTTCACATAATACTCAGAGTTCCCTTTTCCATGCTCTTCAGCTTGCAAACGTCAATCAATATATTCCTGAAATGTATCAATCAACAAGCTTCAACATCATATCCATCAAGGTCTTTGCATCTCCCTCTGAAGTTATCATGGCAGAACGGTTTGAAAAACTTAAAAGTTGTCATGTGCACTAGTTTATTCCCTGCTGTGTGTAGATTTTGATGTGTAATAAAGTAGATGTGTTGTGGCACTTGAGTGTGTTTGCATCAAATATTCTACGACCAAACCCAAATTCTCAAGTGTACTGTAAATTCAACATATTCCTTGTTCACCTAAGCACTACCTAGCCTTGTTCACCTAAGAACTACCTATAACTCATCTTAGGCTACTCATGTCCAATCTCAACTACTTGCACTTAACACGTTAACAAGAGAAGCCTCACATCCAACTAGGGCAAGAAAATATCTAAGCAACACAGTTTACATCTTGACATGCCATATCACCTGGCATATCTTAAAATTCCTTGGCACTATGTGGCATGTCTTAGCATCCCCTTCACTCCTTGGCATGCTTTCGCACTCCCTAGTACACACTACCACTCCCTAACATGCCCTTACACTCTAACATGCCATGGAAATGCCTAACATATAACCTTGTCACTCCCTCCTTATCACACCTAAAACTCACTGAAACTCCCTATCACACACTCTTATTCATTCATTTCCATGCATTTTGAACTAGTTCTCCCTTGTGTTTCCATGGAAATCCCTAACAATCCTTGGCACACATTGACACACCCTAGCACTTGGCACATCTTGGCATGCCACCCTGGAACTCTAGCATTCCTTCACACTACCTAGAATACCTTGTCACTTCCTCCTTAGCACACCTAGAACTTGCTAACACTCTATGTCACACACTATTATTTATTCATTTCCATGCATTTGAAACTAGTTCTCCTTTGTGTTTCCTGACACTCCTAAATGCTCCCTGGCATGCATTGGCATACCTTAACACCTAGCACATCTTGGCATGTTTCCATGCCCTCTAGAATGCCTTTGCACTTCCTAGCATACCCTGTCACTCCCTCCTTAGCACACCCAGAAATCACTAACACTTCCTGTCACAATCTCTTATTCATTCATTTCCATGCATTAATTTGACCTAGTTCTCCCTTATGTTTCTTTGTCACTCCCTAACACTACCTAGCATATGTTGGCACACCTTGGCACCTAGAACATCTTGGGTGCATGTTTCCCTAACACTTTAGCATGTGTTAGCACTGCCTAGCATACAATTTCACTCCCTCCTTAGCACACTTGGAACTCCATGACACTTCCTTTGACACAGTCTTATTCATTCATGTCCATGCATTTTTACCTAGTTCTCCCTTGAGTTTCCCCAGCACTCACTAACACTCCTCAGCACACATTGAAACACCTTGGCATTTGGTACATCTTGGTATGCTTCTCTAGCACTCTAGCATGACTTGGCACTACCTAGCATACCTTGTCACTCCCTCCTTAACAAACTTGGAACTTTCTAACACTCCCTATGACACACTCTTATTCATTCATTTCCATGCAATTGAAACTAGTGCTCCCTTTTGTTTCCTCGGCACTCCCTAGCATGCATTGGTGCCACACCCTAGCACTTGGCACATGTTGGCATGCCTTCACACTTGGCATGTCTTGGCATGCCTAACATGTGTTGGAACTGTCTAACATGTGTTAGCAGTTCTTGGAATTCCCCTAGTTGTCATGTCCTTATAGATAGGCTTACTTTTCTTACGAATTGGGAACCCAACCAAGTCATTATCACGATCGTAGGCTTGCCTCCTACAAGTCTTATTCTTAAATTGTGATCCTTAATCCCTAACCCTTGCTAGTACATATGGGCAGAAAATTTGATGTCATACTCCGTTGGTTCAATCATACTGTCAGATTTTACGTGAAAATATTTTTTTTATTTTTTTTTAAAGACCCTTACATTTGTCGAATATCCAACACACAATTATCATTGGATATATGAAAATATGTTAGTCAGATATCCGATGATAATTTTTTTCATCATATATGTGATGACAATTGAACGTTTGTCAGATATACAACGTTTGACCATGTTAATTATACATCTATCTAAATATCGATGTTTGACAAAGTCAATATTTTTCTAGTTGAACAATGTCTCTCTTGTAAGCAATTATCAAAAGTCCAATGAAATGGTTATTTTTTGTGTAACAACCCCTGGTTGATTTTCCATGTAAATAAAATAAGACCAAGATCATGGGACACATATTCCAAGATGAATGTTGGTAAAAATACTTTAGTGGGAATCACTTGTGATTAATTAACGACTATGGAAATTGGCAAAGGCAAAGAGGCATTAATTGACATTTATTTATGAAAATAAAGGAAAATAGGAGAAAAGGGAGATGAAGAGTCACAAATTTGCATGAGAGGAAATTGAAGAAAAAATGAAGGAAAATGAAGAAAATAGAGGCATCAATGATCAAAAGGATTCTAAAGAAACAATTGTAATCCTTTTGACAGTTTGTGGTTTGGAGCCATTGTTAATTATCTCTCATAGTCTTTCATACTTAGAGAATTCTTGGAGCATTGTTGGAGCACTCTTGTACTCATTTCGATTCAGAGAAATCAAAGGAAAGCAAGGAAGCACAATGATACAATAGGATCAACAACTACAGTTGGATTTCTTTCTAGGTAACTGGTTGCATGTGTGGTCTCCTTGTCTATTTTTGGGTGCATGGTATATGCACATGATTATGTCATTATGTGTTGTCATTGGCATGGAGGATTTCCTGGATTGATAGTGGTTTGAGCCTTGCCTTGCTATTTCTATGATAGCCATGGTATTGTGGGTTTTTCCACTTTGTTTTTTTTTTCCTCTGATTGGTTCTTAGTTTTCCCTATGGCAATGGGTTGGAATAAATGCTTTAGATGCTTGGACAACTTGGGTTGAGTTACTAGTCTTGGAGCCTAGGTTAGGACAAATGCTCTGGAGCCCTTGGTGGGTTGAGATACTAGTCCTTGGAGTTGGGTTGGACAAACACTCTAGAGTCCTGCGACAACTGTGGGTTGAGTTATTAGTTCTTGGAGCCCTAGACAACTTGGGTAGAGATCGATCTAGTTATTCTTAGTTATTTCTAGATCATAGAGGTGGAATCACTATGGTTGAGGGTTGAGGTGGTTTGGCCTCTAGAATCCCTGGTTGGTTTGTCTTGGTTTATTCCATGAGATCCTACATTCATGATTGGAATATGGTACAAGGGTGATTGGCTAAAAGAAATATTTGGTTCAACCTAAGCTATGGTTGGGTGGTACGTGGAAGTCCCTGACTTGGTTGGCATTTTCATATATTAATATGAAATATTTTCCTATTGTGATCTATGACCATATTTGTTGATTATGATGGTTATCTTATGGTTGTTTTTCCATTGTTTCTATTCTAGTTATAAGATGGTTATATGTTGTATTATATCTATGGTTCCTTACATGTTATGGTAAGTTATTGAATGGTTACGAATGCATGGATTATTTAGACTACTTTAAAGGTATATGTTAGGATGATTTGCGCTTGATCGGCTGCATGTCTAGAAAGAGTTCATCAAAAATATGATCACACCATTATAGACATAAGTAATTGTGATATTCTACTAGAATGACATTAGGTAACTACACAAGATATTTTAAGAATGACATTTTCAAGGTTTGTTTTATATCAAGGTATCTGGATCATTATGTTTTTTTCCAAAGCATTTACATATGACTAATTTTTTTAAATAGTACACATGTTAATATTTTTTCTCTTACATGCTCCTAGGTTATAATTCAAAGCATCATAGGTACTAAAACTCATGAAACACTTGTTTTTTGCTCTAAATAACTAACAGTTGCTACTACTAATATTCAAACTTGTGCTATTGTTAATACTACTTCCTCTAATTCTTATTATTCCTCAATAAGTAAGGTGACTACTAGGTGGACTTGAACCATTATTAACAAGCTAGTGTAGTGTTACCTAATTTTATTTAAGAATCATAAGGGGCAGAATTGGTATGAGTCCAAATTTGTTATTGTCTAGTGCCATGCCCACTACTAGGTTCTCATCCTCCCTAAATAGTTGGGACACATATGTCAGCCTTAGGATATGGTTTCCCATTAGTTCATTTGGTTATTTCTCATCCACAATCTTATTCTACATTTCATCCAAATCACATATCTCTTGTAACCCCGCTCCATTGAGTTCATAAGACCTGATTGAGGTGCCTTAGATACTAATACTTATTGAGATATATTTTATCACCAACCCTTTATTTCACAAACATTCATTGACCAATCACCTTTCCCATTCAAATTCTCCAACTCTCTCATCGTCACTTCACTACTTTCTTCCTCACTAATCTCCTTTTGCAACTCCTCCTTACCTTCTTCATTTGCTCACATCCAGTTCAACCACCACTAGTTAGTTATCTCTACTTCCTCAAATATTGTTCAAATTTCTCTTTAGCTTTTGTGTCCTCCCTAGTCATTTATTCCTTTTAGTTCTCATCTTTGCCAACCCCATTGTAACACATTCCTTAATGCAAGGTTTTACACCGCCATGCTCAATGGGTTAGTAGGAAACAACTTTTCCTTCACCAACAACATTTTTATCCTTGTAGCATTTGTATTCACCAATGTCTCTTAAAACACCTTCTGAAACTGGTCCTTAGATTTTGAGTAAAACTAGTACAATTCTACTACAAACTACATAAAATGTATCCTTCCATTGTCTGCTCCCCCCAAAATTATTTTGCTCGATTAACCAAGTGATCACAACGCTCCAAAGTTATTTGATTTAAGATTTGACTTACTTGTCTTCTTGTCTCCTCAATGGTGTTGTGGGGCTTCATAAAGCATATGCAATCATTCACACAAACTCACTAGAAAACTCTATCCATAAAATTTCAAATATGTCTTCATACATGAATGTCTCCTTGAATTTTTCCATCCTCCAACAAAGCAGTGGGGCTTCCTCGCTAGCAAATATTTTGTTCCATCATGAAAACAATCTTCCACTTTGGTTTAGCCAGTTATTTCTTCATTTTTCTAAGGCCTCAGAATTGCATTGTGGTCCTAACAACATAATCATTTCTTAGTGCTAATGTTAAAGTAGGGTCTACTTAAGTGTCCAACAAACATTTTACTAATCTAGCATTGGCATTATCAACTCCTGAAGCAAGGAAGGTCTCACTTAAGGAGTGTTACCAAGGTGTTGGATAGGCGGGAAGCTCTATATAGTGAAGTTATCACGTTAGGATGCAACGCTTTCAAGTAACATTCCATATACATTCATTTAACACTATGAAATCCAACAACAACCATAATTTGTCGTCTCACTATACTATGATATTAAATTATATTGTTGTAATTGATATTAATAATGGAGAGGGATTCAAGCATTAATCTAATTGTAAAGCATAACAATATGAAAATTTGATGTGAGGGCATAAAATCAGTGTGTCGTGGTAGCATGTGTTCCATTATAAGGGTTTCCACATGATGAAAAATAATGATTGCGTCAACAAGGTTACAATCACTTCTAGATTGACATGCTGGTTAAAACTTAATGGTTGGTGCTAAAATGTACCCTAAAACCTGGTTAAATGTGCTCTTCATGGCCATTTAGCACAATCATAATTCATGGAAATTTGAAAATCCTACATGACAACATAAAATTAGCATCACCTAGTAGCATCTATTTTGTTAGAGGGCCTCCACACAATAAAAGATAATGTGAACCATGATTGACATAAATTACATGAAAAGAGACATTGGGTAATAATAATTTGTGATTTGACTTCAATTGCTACTAATGGCTTTACTCTGGTTATAATTAAGCTAAAGCATTTAAATATTTTCATAGTTATGCAAAAAATTAAGATGAGTTACATATAAAATTATAATTGGCATAATCTAACTTATAAACGAAATGGCCTTTTCACCCGAATCCAACTATACAATCTTAAGTAAGATTATGATTTTTTGTTGTTTGAAATACATTTTTGAATGCATAAATGGATTAAACACCTTGAAAAACACTCGAGACACTCAAATTCTATAGATTAAACAACTTAAACTCAAGTTTTTAAAAATCTCTGTCGGATTTTTGTTAAAATTAACAAAAAAGTTGCCTCTTTCAATAACATTAGTGAACTACCATTCTTCAAAGAAATTGATTGTAGAAGCCGAGGTAAGAGCTATTTTAGATAAGGAGTCTGCCCTTGTATTAAATTTCCTATAAATATGTTGGAAAGTGAGATAATCAACCATTTCCTTTAATGTCAATAACCCATCAACACATATTTCATTAAATTTGGAAGTTTTCAATGGATCTAGAATTTAGAACTTTAACTAGATTAAGTTTTTTCAAAATGAGGAATTAGAAAGTCACTTAGTTCACTAATTTTAATGTAGATATTCACCTTTTTTTGTGTAAAAATTATCATGATAAGCTTTATAAAAAAAAATTATATAAACTTGCTAAAGCAAATCTTTCACATCTTTATCTTGGATTCCTTACATTATCTATTTTAATAGTTTTTATGGTTTATATTAAAAGATAAATTTTTTAAGGTTATTTTATGAAAATAATGATGTGTGTTTTACTATAATTAACCCATTTAATTATAATCAGATATAGTAAATATCATGTATGTGTTAAGCTACAATTATTACTAAGAAAGTGTTGGCACAATTTAAAAGTTTATCGCCTTTGCAACACTAATAATATGGTTGAAGTTTTAAAAACTCTATAGATCATCCAATTTATGCTCATATTGGAATTAAATTTCAAAATATTTGTGACGCTACCAACCTTCTTGATTGTTTAACCAAACAAAATTATGATGATCTTGAAACACTTCTTTTAATACTTTTTGAGCATATTAACAATCAAATTCAAAATAAAGTTTAGTAATATCTTTTTACCTTCTTATATACCATTTTTGGTCTTAGAGGATGATAATCATCATTATCACCATCATAATTACATACTATTGTAGGAAGTTTGCACCATTTTAGAGTTGAGGAGAAAAACAAATAGTATCAAATTAAATGTTGAATGTGAGTAGTAGCATAATTTATTTTTATTTATTATTTCTACTTTTATGTTAATAAAAAAGTTGATTGAGGATTGCTTAATGAATAATAGATTAATATGCAAGATACATATTAAGTATAAAGTTATTTAATGAAAAATGATCTTAGTGATGTGTCCAATATATACCATTATTTAGAACTTTAACTAAATTAAGTTATTTCAAAATGAGGAATTAGAAAGTCACTTACTTCACTAATTTAATGTAGATATTCACCATTTTTTGTGTAAAATTATCATGATAAAATTTATAAAACAAATTTATATAAACTTGCAAAAGCAAATCTTTCACATCTTAATTTGGATTCCTTACATTAACTATATTAATATTTTTTATGGTTTATATTAAAAGATAAGTTTGTTAAGGTTATTTTATGAAAATAATGGTGTATGTTACTATTATTAATCCATTTAATTATAATCCGATATAGTACATATCATGTATGCGTTAAGTTATGATTATTACTAAAGGAGTGTTAGCACAATTTAAAAGTCTATCACCTTTGCAACACTAGTAATATGGTTGAAGATTAAAAAAGTTCTCATAGATCATCTAGTTTATACTCATATTGGAATTAAATTTCAAAATATTTGTGACGCTACCAACTTTCTTGATTGTTTAACTAAACCAAATTACAACGATCTTGAAACACTTCTTTTAATGCATTTTGAGCATAACAATAAAATTCAAAATAACTTTTAGTAATATCTTTTTACCTTCTTATATACCTTATTTGGTCTTAGTGGATGATAATCATCATTATCACCATCATAATTACATACTATTGTAGGAAGTTTGCACTATTTTAGAGTTGAGGAGAAAAAGAAAATTAGGATCAAATTAAATGTTGAATGTGAGTAGCAAATTGAGGCTTGCTTAAAATAATAGATTAATATATATCATAAAGTTATTTAATGACAAATGATCTTAGTAATGTGTCCAATATATACCATTATTTATAGCATTAACTAGATTAAATTTTTTCGAAATGGGGAATTAGAAAGTCACTTAGTTCACTAATTTTAATGTAGATATTCACCATTTTTTTTGTAAAAATTATCATGATAAAATTTATATAAACTTGCAAAAGCAAATCTTTCACATCTTAATGTGGATTCCTTACATTATCTATTTTTAATATTTTTATGGTTTATGTTAAAAGATAAGTTTGTTAAGGTTATTTTATGAAAATAATGATGTGTATGTTGCTATTATTAACCCATTTAATTATAATCCGATATATAGTAAAATATCATGTATGTGTTAAGTTATGATTATTACTAAAAGAGTGTTAGCACAATAAAAAGGCTATCACCTTTGCAACACTAGTAATATGGTTGAATATTTAAAAACTGTCATAGATCATCCAGTTTATACTCATATTGGAATTAAATTTCAAAATATTTGTGATGCTACCAACCTTCGAGATTGTTTAACTAA
>APFE030171323.1:0-16969 GCA_000404065.3 Pinus taeda
GGAAGTCTTTTTATTTCAAAGATAATCACGCACTGGATATGCTCAATTTCAAAAGCAGAAACAAGGTTGTAGTAAAAGAAGAACACACAATTATTAATCTCACCAATCTACTAATTCACATTCTACTTAATCAAAGCTGGAGTTAATTTAGTTATAGTAGAAATAATTTCTCTACTGCAATTACAACCCAAGCAAAGGAAGATCAATCTGCAAAGAAAGAAAACAATCAACCACAGCAGGAACAGGACCCTATTCCTTAGTGAGGAACTTCAGCACCTGATGCCTGACACTTAATCACACTGTAAGAAAGGTAACTTCAAGAGAGCAAGACCCTATTCCCATGAACAGGAACCTTCAGCACTTGTTCTCTTGCTTCTAATCACACTGCAGACAAAGGAAGATAATTAATGGGGGCAGGACCCTATTCCTTTATACAGGAATCTTCAGCACCTACTTCCCGATATCATTCATTCATACAATCAATAGAAACAGGTTTCTCAACTTTAGAGTGAATGCATTCAATACATGCAGTGCTAAAGAAATAGAGTATTACTAAGCTGTGTAACTAGTGTCCAACAACAGAATTAAAGTAAAATGCAAGACACACAAAGAGTTAAACAATTTACAGGAACCAAGGGTGAATCTTGTGAGGAAGGCGGCCCTTTCCCTCTCACAAGATTCCCCGGGGGAAAGAACTAAATTGGAACGCTCAAAAGAAGAATTTATTCATCTGTCAAAGTAACTGATATATTACAGACGGAGACTAGCTCCAGTTCTCACACAATGTCCTTCTCTTAGTTTACAACAACCGACCCCCTCTAATGATGATGTCTCCTCCTTTTAAAGAGGAGACATCATTTACAATTTACATGAGAGTGAATCCATATTATCTCAAATATGTTCTTTTTCCCAAAACATGAATATTCTGTTCTTCATAAAAAGATACTTGTTACAACAGAGACAACAAGAATGCTATCTTCAGGATGATCCAGGTAATCGTGTATTCATACTGCTACTACTATTCCACAAAAAGCTCTTCCAGAATCGCAAATTACACCTGACGGAATTTGCGTGCTTGACGGCTGTTTCAGCAACTGAGTCAGTTGTTTCAGCAACGGCCGCATATACTTATCTGCGATCTTTGGACATGTGTTAGCAACGATACACTTCAATTAATGATAAAATATAAGAGTATTATGTAATTAAATGTAAAACAGATTAAACATATAATAAAGAAGAGGTTTTTGTATACCTTGGGATAAAGTGGATGGAAATGATAATGGGCTTCTTTTTAATCATGGTTATAAGGGTAAAGTGGTGTCAAAATATATAGCAAAAATGATACATAGTGGAGTCCTAACATACCCCCTGCCTAAGATGGAACACTTGTTGCAAAAATTTTCAGGGGCTAGAGTCATGTCTTTCTTAGATGGATTTTTAGGATACAATCAGATTGTTGTACATCCAGAAGATCAGGAAAAGACCGCCTTCACTACTCCTTGGGGAAATTTCATGTACTCCAAAATGCCTTTTGGACTGATGAACACTGGGGCTACTTTTCAGAGGGCCATGGACATAGCCTTTGTGGGAGTGAAGGACAAGTTTGTCCTTATTTACCTTGATGACATAACAGTATTTTCTAGCACTCACAAGGACCATTTGCAGCATTTGAATAAGGTGTTTCTAAAGTGCAGACAGTTCAGAATTTCTATGAACCCAAAGAAGTCATAGTTCACTCTAGAAGAAGGAAAACTTATGGGACATATTGTTTCTGCTGAAGGTGTGAAGATTGATCTAGCAAGAGTTCAAGCAATTCAGACATTTTCCATCCCAAGGTCAAAACGGGACATTCAATCCTTCTTGGGTAAGATTAACTTTGTAAGGAGGTTCATTCCAAACTTTCCAAAGCTAGTGAAGCACATCACTTCCATGTTGAAGAAAGGATCATAAATAAAATGGACAAATGTTGCAAGAAGCTCTTTTGAAGCCATCAAACAAGCTATCATGGAAGCTCCCACTCTAATCAGCCCAGATTACACTAAGGAGTTTTATATCTTTTCTTTTGCCTCTTATGATACACTTGTAGCAGTTCTGTTGTAGAAAAATGATGAAGGTGTAGAGCACCCCGTTTCCTTTTTCAGCAAAATTTTGAGGGATGCTAAACTAAGGTATGACCTTATTGAAAAACAAGCTTATGCTCTCATAAAATCTTTAAAGGAATTTAGAATTTATATTCTGCATTCCAAAGTGGTTGCATATGTACCTTCAACCTCAGTAAAAGATGTCTTAACTCAACTAGATATTGATGGAAAGAGAGCTAAATGGATTGCAAAATTCATATAGTTTAACATATAGGTGAATCTCACTATGTCAAAGGCCAGGGCTTGGTTAAATGTATGCCTGAGGAAAATTGCAGCTTGTTAGACATTAATTGCATCGGTTCAAATTCAAGTGGTGAACAAACAGAGGAAGCAGCAGAAGAGAAAGAGAAGAATCAGTCTTTGGCTAAAAATATAGCCACCTGTGAATGGTATTCTAGTATAGTTCATTTTTTGCAGAAGCTAGAAGTCCCTCCAGGGCTTAGCTCAAGTCAAGACCGGGCCATTAAGCTCAGCTTAGCCAAATTCTAGATTAATAAAAACCTACTTTATTGGAGAGACCCATTAGGAATCCTCTTTATATGCCTAGATAAAGGACAATCTGTGGAAGTCATGCACCAATTCAATTCTAGCATCTGTGGAGGGCATCATTATTGGAAAACCACAACCCACAAGATCCTGAGAGCTGGGTATTATTGGCCTACTCTGTTCTTTGATGTGTGCTCTTTTGTGAGGTCTTGTGACAAATGTCAGAGGTTTGCAGGAAGGCAACAACTAAAATCTTTGCCCTTGAAGCCAGTACATGCCAATGGTCCCTTCTAGCAGTGGGGTTTAGACTTTATAGGTGAGATCAACCCACATTCCAGTGGCCAACACAAATGGATCTTGGTAGCCACTGATTATTTCACCAAGTGGATTGAGGCTATACCCACTAAGAATTCTAACCATCAAGTTATCATAAAGTTCTTGAATGAGAACATCTTCACTAGATTTGGGTGCCCAACCAAACTAATCATTGATAATGCAGCAACTTTCAAGGCAAAGGAATTGGTGGACATGACTGAATCCATGGACATTCAATTGGTGCATTCTACCTCATATTATCCTCAAGGCAATGGCCTGGCAGAATCATCTAACAAGAGTCTTGTTAGGATAATCAAAAAATTGTTGGAGGACAACAAAAAGAGCTGGGAATCCAAGTTGAATTTTGCATTGTGGGCTGGCAGAGTTACCAACAAGAAGTCCATAGGAAATTCTCCATTTAAGCTAGTTTATGGTGTTGATGTTGCTTTTCCAATCCACCTGATTCTCCCTGTGGCCAAATTCTTTCAAGAAGAATAGGATGAGACAGATGACATGGTAAGGAGAATGAATAACATGGTTGAATTACAGCAGATCAGAGAGCAGCTGGTTGAGAAGTCAAAAGTTCATCAAAAGAAAATCAAAGAAACCTTTGACAGGAAGACAAAAGTGGACAATTTCCAAGTTGATGACTGGGTTCTCAAATGGGATTCATTGAAGGAAAAGAAAGGTAATCATGGTAAGTTTGACTCCTTATGGACAAGTCGATTTGTCATCTCTCAAATTCAGCAGAACAATACCTTTATTCTGCACATTCTAGAAGGAGAAGATGTTTTTGGTAGCCCAGTCAATGGGCGGTTCTTGAAACTTTATTTCATTTAAGGCTTTAAAGCCTTGATATTGTAAATATGTTTTTCAGTTTTTATTTTCTATATAAAATAAACTCCATGCCCAATGGGACACTAGGAGATAGATTTGATTTTGGTTTTACAGGAAAGGCATTAGTCTGTGGTTCTTGAAACCTCACAAGGATGCTTTCATCCCCAGAAGGAGCCGATGTTAGCCCCTGAGGTGCAGTGCCAAATAGATCCAAAACACTCTTTGAGTCTTTGAAAATCATTTAAAATATCAAAATAATCGCAAGAGAAAAACCTTCAAACAGGCAGGAAAACACTATCTAGAGGCGAAAAAAACTAGAAAGTAGTAAAAAACATAGCAGTTGAGGCTTGAGAAATGAAAGCACAACAGCCATCAAATCTGGCTAATCAACAATCCAAATACAGTCGGTGGATCGCAATCAGTGGTGGCAATCAACGAATATCGGCACAGACTATGTGGAACTTGTGATGGCGATTAGCAGAGTCATCATGGACCGTCGATCAAGCACAGATCAACGGCCCACATTGCATCGCAGAATTGCAATCGGCCAACACAACAGAGCACTAACCAAATGGCTCGGGATTATTACGATATGTGATTACGATCAATCACATCAGTGGATCACAATCGGGGAAACATTATGGAATGGGGCCTTCATACATGTATATGTGCGATGCAATTAACTAGACCCGATGGCTATATAAGCATTATTGCATAGATTTTGAGATCCGAAGAAAAGTCATTTTTAATGCATTTTTACAGTTTTAACGTATTTCTAAAATACAAAGGGTAACCTTGGAGCAAGACCAAAGCGACTTGCGATATGCGATAAGACCCGGACCTGAAAGGGTTCATGAAGGGAAATATATAAAATTTTAAGTCCGTCATAAGCCATTTTTAGTGTTTCCAATGTTTTGATGTATTTTTAAAAACAAAGGGACAGGCCATTTGCGATAGGTGACAGTGATTGGGAATGGACCCGATACTTGTATTTGGATCTATTCAAATTTTTAACAGTCAAAAGGTGAACTGAATTAACAGAATATATGGTTGTAAGGGGAAAAACAATAGTGCGACACAGCCAAACTAGTAGAAATTGTCATGGAGCATCGCTGGCATGAGCGGGCCACCTGACAATAAGGCAAGATTACCAGAATTTGGTTACTAATTTTAGAAAAAGAAACCTTAAGTTATTAAGTGTCTATTCATGGCATCAAGTCGTTAAAAAGACAGAGAGGATAGATTAAGACACCTCGAGCCTTTGAGAGCTTGGGAGCATTGTAAAAAGCCTATAAATGGCTGAAAGTTAGAAGGATGAGGGGTTCAACTTTTTGAGACTATGGATACTCTGCTCCTCTAGCTTCTCATCTTCATTCGAACAATATAAGCTTATTTTCTTGTTACATGCTCAATTCCCATTTTCTATTTTGTTCTAAGCTTGCACTTGAATAGGTTATTAATGTCTTCTTCTATGTATAATTCCAAATAACTGTCATCTTATCTTTGCATTGATAAATTAGATTCGCAAGCTTCATTTACCTCCTGTAGATAGCCATTCATACATGTTTATGTATGCATCTGCTGGTACAGTCAGTATTCTCCATCTATCCATTAAATCAATAAAATATTGAGCATTAGTGGTCTAAAGCCTTGTAACGTTGAGGGTGTTCATGCATTTCTCGAGTGAAAACAGAGTTGAAACAGTCATCTCACTTTATCCAAACCATCATCCATTCCAATAGTTCAAATAACAATATTGAAGATTTATATGTTACCAAGCATCTCCGAGCTACAACCTAGGAGAGATTCCTGGAGTGATAATAGGTGAGTCGAGCACCATCAGCATTTTCAATGCTAGAAGGAGGGAAGTCAGTTGCATATGGCTGAACCTCCTCTTACACTCATTCATCAACCATCTAGTCAAGGTAGTAACTCACACTCTCTCTCACCTACATGCAACTCTGCAGTTGGTTACTCCTCACCTCCCAAGATTGAACATGAGATTCGGTATCAACACCTTCACTCTATCTGTCCCATCACTCTCCAGTTCGTGAAAGTAGTCGGATTGATCCCAGTCATACAACATATTCCATACATGTCAAGAAATCCAAGAGCCACTCCTACAGGAGTTGTTGTATCATCAGTGGAGGAAGCAATCCTTTCCACACTTGAAGGTCTCGAAAAAGCTATTAAATACAAAGAGGAACCTCTAGTCATCTGGTAAGGTGAACAAGACACACTTGTGATCTTGAGATTAGACTTTGTTACAAGAGGTAGAGGGGAAGGTAAGAGAGGAGGTGGAGGTGGAGACAAACCAACAGACTCAGAGCCAAAACCATCTGATTCTAAAAGAGAGGAGGGGGAAGAAGAAGAAGAAGAGATGGCTGACCCAAATCTAGAATGGATGACTAAGGGACCATTAGCTCTCCCAGATATTTTGCACAAGATTCCAAAGCGGGCAGAGAGAACGAACATCAAGTTCAACCCTGACAACATGGTGGAAGCAAATGACCATTTGGATAACTTCTACCTGCTTTTATAGACCTTTGACGTATGGCATGATGACGTAGCTTGTAGATTGTTCCCATGCACCTTGGATGGTCGCGTAATTGAATTGTATCACAACCTTCCACTAAAATCCATACAAAATTGGGGTGCATTCAAACAAATGTTCCTTGAAAGTTTTGTTGATGACAAGACCCTAGCTATGCTATTGAAAGAATTGGAAATCTTGAAGATGGAGGGGAAAGAGAAGGTAAGATACTTCAACCAGAAGTTGACATGCATATTGAAAAAAATTGCAGTAGACACCAAACCTCATGACTCCATCACTGTTGATTACTACACATCCACACTACTGACTAGTGTTGCATAGTTTGTTAAGCGAGCTATGAAACCAACACTTTTGGAAAACTACGAAGAGACTATCATTATAGAGAAATACTTGCGCATGATTGGATTTATCAAGGATGATGAACCAGCAAAAGACTCCAAGGATGTGAGCAGGAAGCCCCAAGCGGTGGCAACTAGGGGTAGAGATAAGGAAGGAAATGATATTGAAACCCTCGTTCACCTCATCAAGAACTTGACGACAAAAGTGTCTAAGCTTAAACAATGGAAAACAAACACATCTGCAACTAGTGCATTAGGAAGCAAGTGGTTTGCTCAAAAAATTGTGCAGTAGTAGCTGGATGACAGAGATAATGACGAAGGTATTACACTTGAAGAAGCCTCAAGTTCTATGCATGTGGTGAATGCATATTATTGCTACAAGCAATGTCAAAGATGAACACCAAGAAGCAGCCTCAAAAGAAAAATTCCCATTACAATCTTAGGAGTAAATGGGCTCCCCCTACACTTGGGTAAATGCAAGAAAATATCAGACAGCTAATGAGGAAGGCTAATCCACCAGTCGCCCCAAATCAAAAAACACAAAACAAGTCTAGGAAGACAGCGATGAACAAGAGTACGTCCATGAGCAGCAAGCTGCAAAACACTCCATTGGACAACACGAACATCCATTCTACCCTGTAAAACTCAGTGAGTATACCACCTCTGGAATATAACATTGTAGATGACATGAAGAAAACTTGGGCAAACATTAGTTTGTTCAAGTTATCTAAGATCCAGAGTCAGCGAGCATCATGCTGCACGCATTGGGATAGACAACAATAGACAGCGCAACGTCTACCAGTAAGGGAGCAAGCACACCTCTCAGATCACTATCCACCTTACCCAACACAGTCCAAATGGAAAAAGCAAACTCAAGTTGCCCTCCATTTTAACTGCAATATTCACAACTACTTGGTTGATTCTGGCGTGCCAAACAATGTCATGTCGCTCTCCATTGCGAAAAGGATCAATGAAAAATGGAGTGAGACATCCGTGCATATCATCCAACTTGATCAAACATTGGTACCAACCATTGGTGAACTACGAGACATGATCATCCAACTATCTCATGACAGTCGAGTCCACTAATGCATCAACATAGTTTTTGTGGACATCCCGGAATCATAGAGTCAACTACTCAACAAAGACTAGTCTAGCAAGCTAGATGGATATTTTGCTACAGACTGGTCGCACATGTGGCTTCTGTATAAGGGAAAATGCAACCAAATCTGACGAATGTCTGAGAGTTATATGAAGCACAATGTCACTCCCCTTAACAGCGATAATTAACCATTGGCCTTTGCAGAACTCATGTTTAGCAACTGCCTCTTAGAAGCAACGTTGGGGTGTTATCTTGTACGGCCAGCTCCAACCCCACCTGACACACAGTTGGGCCTCCTTCCTTGCCCAACTGATGGTAATGAAACATGTACATTGCATTGTACCAATAGTAGCACTAGAAATAGAAACAGTAGTAGCAACAATACTAGCATGCCAAACGGTTCGTGTATAGAAAAGTCGTGGGCCATGGATTTTGACGAATCAAAGACACATGATGATTTAAGGACTGGGTGTATCTCAATCACCAAAAATAACCAAAAATGCATGATTTCAAGTTTCTTGGAGTTTGAGTGCACAAACAACGTCGTTGAGTATGAAGCACTCATGTTGAGCTTACAAAGGACCATCAACCTCAATGTGGTCACACTCAAAGTGATATTTCACCCCCCTAACAGTGTTAATGCTTTCAAGGACATAACTATTGATAAAGGTAAGCATAAGAAGCCCCTGAAAACTACAGCTAAGGGCATGAATGTCAACCCCACCCCCAAGGGTGTGATTTCCCTCAACGAGATCAATAATTTACAGAACTTCTGTTAAGGTCCAAGAAATAGTAGAACCCACAGGTCCACCACTACGAATGAACAAAACAACCTGGGAACCAATCACAATCCAAAGATAGCTAGTCTCGGTACAAATGACACACCACAACAATGGCAAGTCTTTGACCGCTTGATCAAATAGTACTGGGATGTGTCTACAGGGACAGATGATGACCTAAGTACACACTATACATGAGAAATGCAACACAGGATTCCAGGTAAAGGAGGACTCAAGATGTTGTGGAAAATGCTAGGTAAAACACATATGTCATTTGAACTCCTTATACAGGAAAAATTGTTTAAGATTTTGGATGATTGGATTACTTGTAAAGTTCGTCATCATACTTGGGTTTCTAATTTAAATCCCACATGTAAGAAATCTAGAAAAATCCACTTATGCATTGATTTCAAGAACTTGAACCACCTTGGAAATAAAAGCAACTACCCCATACCATCATCTAAGCCTCTGTTGCACACAGTATTTGATGCAGTGGTGTCATCTTCACTTAAAGGTCTTTTGGAATACCACCAGGTTCTAGTAGCGAAGCCTAGTAGACTTACACTAATCCATGAGAAACTTCACACACACACATGCCATCTACAATCACTTGACGGGAGGGTTGACAACCTTCTTGTCAATGGCCAAGATCTCAAGCGTTACTTCTAGTAGGTCGAGCTCTGCCCTGTGCCATGTACATAGTGTGCTTGTTGCTTGGTTTTTTCATCTTGTTTTCTTTGCTTACTATCTTTGTTTTCACTTTGTTTTTTCTACTTGCTATTTTTGTTTACGTTCATTTTTTTTGCTTGATATATTACTATTTTTGTTTCTAGAAATAAGTGTTGCAAACTACTACTTTCTAGCTTTTGAATAGAGTATGTGGCTAGAATTTGAAGAGACTTGTGACACTGCATCACTTGGCCAGTCTTATGGTCATTTTCTCTGTGCTTGGTTATAACCTTCGGCCGATGAAGTCTTGAAGGAAAATATGAACCATCTACAAGGGAAGTTTTGGTCCAACCATGAACTTATGTTGACACTGGGAATCCCTGTGCCTGTACTCAATCTTCTTCTCTATGTGTTGAAGCTCATTCAACTAGTAGAAACAGAGAAGGGGAAATCTAAATGAGAAAACCTATGTTAGAGGTATTACATGCTTCTCTAAAGTAACAACCTCTTCTTCTCTTAAAAATTCAGGTTCCCTCTTCTGCCACAAAAATAAATAAGTTCCTGTGCATGGTCCTCTTGAAAACTACAAAGGCGAAAGAAGATAAAGGCTTCCTGAGTAGAGAGGTGAAGCATGCAACTCCATTGGGGTACTGACCAGGCTCGCTGGAAATGGAGAAATGTGTGTGTTCCTACATGACTCCACTGGGGTACTATCCAGGCCTACTAGTAGTGGAGCAACAACAAAGATGAAAACTTATACTTTGAAAATTTTCAACTCATGAGATAAACTACCCTTCCTAGATTCAAAACTCTATGATCAAGTTGAACTGTTTATTGTGTTTGACTGAGTTGGAAAAGGGAAAACCATGTATGTCGATGGGGTAAGTGGGGAAGCCGAAGTAACCAACACAACAATTCAATACTCCCCAAGATACCAAGGCCCTGTTCTATCAATGAACCAAAATAGAGAAGCTGGAGTTCTACTAATGTGTCACCAAGTGTTGTAATGGCTACAACCACCCTCCAAAATTTTGGTCTGCACCCAATTTTGGAGCCTCCGTTGAGAGTTTCTCTTGATGACAATTGGGTTCACTCCGTGAGCCTGTGTGAGTCTTTGCGTCCATGTTATTTTCATGATCAAGGTCTTTACTCGTGTGTACATGTTATGTTCGTTATGAAATCATCTGTCGCAATCACACATGGAATCACACTCAGTGTCGCACAAGCATTGTCACAGTCAATCAACGATCAATTACAAGTATTGCACTTGTCGCTCACACTGTCGATCTGTCATGTTGACCATGTGTGTCTGGATGGTTTGGGTCATCTTGTCACCAAGTCATGTTGGTGTGTGTTTACAAGATCACATATGCATCTTTCACTCATTCACACACTTAGTCATTTTGTTGAAGTTTCGATGACTAGACTCCCCTCTGACATCTCGACCATCACCCCACCATCAACTCAATCGTTTGTCACCAAGAACAGCGTAGAAGCACCAAGAAAGTCATTTCAAGCTACGCTACCCACAAGCATATCAATCAACCTTCAAGATGATTGATTAGAGGATTTGACCTGGTAGCCACCCTGCGACTCATTCCCCTCAAAATTTATACATAAGCTGCAAACTTTGCCTGTTCCACTGGCTAGGAAAATTGCACAGACAGACTGGATAGACACTCAGTGCCCATCCCTATCTCCCTTCGAAAATTGCACATTTTTTCTAGCTAGTCCTCTCGACAGTCAACTGGCTACGCATCTAGAAAATTGCACACTTTTCACGAGCAGACCCTATGCTGCCAAGTAGTCCACTCAGCTCAAAAATTGCATATAGATGATCAGTAGGCCAGCCTCCCAGGCTCAGTGCAGTTTCTCTCGCTAGAAGCTCCTAGTAGAAGACTACAAGTTCCCTCCAGGAATTATGCATTTTATGCTGCCAATCACCTGGCCAGCTGACTGCCAGTTCCTCTTGGGAACTACATAGTTTTTGTTGCCAATGACCCAGCCAGTTGACTGCCAGTTACTCTTGGGAATTACATAGTTTTTGCTGCCATGATCCTAGCTAGTTCCTGCAAAAATTTGTGAAATTTATGCCTGTTGATCCTCCATGCAACCCGCCTGTTCACCAAGAAAATTGCATAAATTTTTCTATCAAGCCCCTCCTACCCACTCATTCCCAAAAATGTGCAGATTCTGTCTACCTTGCCTTCCTGTAGCCCAGAATTTCCCTCCCGAAATTTGCACATTTTTTCCTTCCAGCCGAGACAGACCTCGCAGATAGTCACTATCTACTCATATTGCCCATATTCATCACCCAGTGACTCTTGCACAATTTTCATCAGTAGTACCTGGACCCATCATCTGACCTCGCAACACTGTTGCTTCTCATGGTTGCCTGCATCCGAAATGATAATGTGTCATGGTAGACTAGGAGGTTTTTGGATTTGATGTCGTCTCATCATAAGTGACTAAAGGTACAGGTACACTAACAAACATGGCGCGATGACAAACGGGATGAACAAAGGGAGCACGTGCAAAAGGATAGGTTCACCAACGGATGAATGGACAATGCATGTGAAAAGAAATGCTGGCAAACAGATGATCATGCAAATATGTGTTCGCGGATGAATGGACGAGAAAACATGCAATATGCACTCACGAATGGATGAACAAATGAACATGCACCTTTCGTGAACAGACGAACCTGTCAAGCCTTCCAACATACAAGAAAAGAACAATGTGCCAAAGTGATGAGCCTAGGTATTACAGCAAGAATTTTTCAACTCCTAGGTCTACTAGCTTTACTTATCAAACCGGGGTTCGTACAAACTTGGAGGTGACAATGCTATATGCATAAGTAGAAGTGAAAGTATTGCCTGTTATCATCGCTCATCTAGAAAGAGATCCCAGGGGTTCCAAGCCAGAGTTCTATAGGGTCAAAAGAAGCTTGATTTTGATGGAAGAAGAGAAATCTATTCTAAGGGGGATCTAATCTACTGCAGTAATGAAGAAAAAAATCATGTAATGCTAAACTCACACCAGACCCTAGCTAACCAATTAAACAATTATGCTAAGTAGAATTAATAGATCAATCACGAATCTAATGCTAATTCTCTAAGTTACAAAAGTAAAAGCATCAAAACTAGACGAGCTGTTATAGACATATTTGGGCACTGTAACCCTAATCAAATATGTTGATAAACCAAGGGCTCTTAAACACCTAAAAGTTTTGTTTCAAACCCTAAAGGATCAAGGTCAATTGATTACATCATTTCCCAGAAGTTCTCCCTGAAAAACTACTCAAAACTGGTTAAAATTGGACCATACAGACTGCTCAATGCTAAGGGTACGTTGCATCTCACCTATTACACATAAGGGGTGCAATGCATACTGAAAATCCCATTCTGTAGGGTGCAATGAGCGAGGGCAGAAAAATGGCAGAGGCAGATGGCTAGGTGGAAACTCATAGAATCTTCTAGAAACTACTCATATGACACTTGCCTCTCTGAATTTGCCCAAGGATGAGTAAGAGATCATGAAATGTCCAAGTGGAACCAAGAACTATTAGTGAAACTACACTAATCAAAATCATAGAAGTTGACTCACCCCCTGTAAATACCTATATATGGATCCCTCATCCTAGAGATCCAGAGGCTGGAATTTTGTATTTTGTAAGGAAGTGTTCTTGGTTTCTCAATGAAACACTATATTGTTAGGTGATCTAGCTTTTCATGAGGTGAAGAGGGCTTTCATGCTGGGAGGATGGCACTGGATCATATAGCTAGGTTGTAATCCTCTCTTATACTTCTATCAATAAATTTATTTGAGTTTTCCTCCATATGCTTGCTTATTTCCGAATCTTGTATTTGTGTATGAATTTGTATGGTTAATGTACATCCGATTCTACATTGTTTATGGTGTTATAGATCTCTATGATTTGCTAGTATTTTGTTTCTTTGCATCTATAGGCATTCTTTGAAGTGGGACAAGTGAGAAGGGAGTGGCAAAAGCTCTATCAAAGGAGAGACGAAACAAGCAAGGAGCCAAGCGAAAGACTAAGGTTGGTGCTCTCTACTTTTCTCTTATCTATCATCCATAAAGGAAAACACAAGTTGCTTTGAGTTATTTGTTTCTAAGATAGCTACCAGTCTTAGTGGGACTGGCAGATCAAATAGCGACACTAGTTTTCTTGGAAACAAAATGTCGACTCCATCGAGGAATGAATAGTTTGTTTGTTTGTTTCTATTTGTTTTCTTTATAAACTACAGACGGAGCCTGAAGTTAAGCCAGCTAGCCTTTGAACTGCATTTTCTATGCCACTGCAAAGTAGATCAATGCTGCTTTAGTCAATCTTTGGGTTGGTTTATGAACTGAACATCTGACTTGCAAACATCCTAAGTTCTCTAGTGGTAGCTCAATAACCTCATAAGATCATACCCCTATACTTTGTGTTTACTGTCTATCATAGCTTGACTGAAATAGCTGAACTTAGCTACAAATTTTGAGCAAAAACCAAGCTCAGTATCATGCTCTAGACCATCAAACTTTCTCTCATTGGCAGTCTGGATGCATCACTCCTCCCATATGTTGCAGGTGAGATGCATCCTTGTTCCCTTAAGGACAGGTGTGATGATTGAATGAGAATATTTCTCTCTCTAGAATTTGGTTTTTTCTTCATTGTTTTCAGCTCTATTCAGTAGTTTTGCAACTTATGATTAGTATATCACTGAGAAAAACTTCTTCCTTTACAATATTTAGCCTCCATTGATAAGGAATTGTGAATGTTTTTTACGTATTTTTCATCATTTACAGTCCTCCTTTGCAAATAGTAGCTTAATCAAATTGTCTTCTTTTGATTCGAAAGTGTCGCAACTGGCGTTTCAGTCAAGGAGAAGAGTGTCGTAAAGTCTTCCTCTTTTAGATATTCGATTGTACTTTTTCCACTGTATTTGATTTGAATTGTCAATTCTTTGAAGTGTCAAAAGAAGTTTCCCATTTGAAATTGAAAGTGTCATCTTAGTCTTCCTTTCGTTTTTGAAAAGAAATTGTTAAAGTGTCACTTTGAAGAAAAGTAGTTCAGATCTGTACTTACTTTTCTTTTTGGCATTCTCACATTAAGGAAACAAAAAAACAAATATATTTATGTGCATTTTCATTTAGACTACATGCGGAGATTGATTTAGGAAAACTGCATTTAGTGTATGCTCTATGATCTATGTTGAAATAATCGTACTCTTCTTTCCTTAGTAGCTATGATTTTTATTGCTAAAAGAAAATAAAAAATTGTTTATCATCTAGATTGCATATTTAGGAATTGTACATATACATCACGTGGTGAACCTTGAAAGGAAAACTTCTTAAGAAAGAACAACTATAAAATAAAACTCAATGAACATAAAAATGCTTTGGAACCTAATGCACAACATTTAGAATTTTAGGCTAGACACGTATTCCAGTGTCGTAAAGCCTGGTAACTATCATTTTCATCGTAGGTTGGGTGATTCCTCCTCTTTGATATGACAAGTGCTAGTACAAACTTGTGCTCCCACGTACCATCAAGTATATATTGGGAGACCACAATAGACTGATATCCTTTATTCTTAAGAAGCCATGTATGCCACCCTATCGATCATAATGCACTGAACACATCATTCGAGAAGATTGATTGTTGTATGTAAAGTCCTTGGTAATTTCTATTTAGTTTACCACCGGGGTGTATATTGCAGTTTTGCAATTGGTTTAGTAATCCCTCTACCTAAATTTCTAGAGTGGTCACTTTTGTTCCTTTTTGACTCCTTAAAAGAAAAGGTCCATCCGAGCACTTGTCACTTCAAGCTCATTAAAAATTGAAGGTGACTAGAGTCACCTTTAGCTTTTTCTCAACTCTTAAAAATTGAAAAAGAAAGTTGTGTCGAAGCGTCATAAAATTAATTTAATTTGAAATAACATCACTATTCTCTCATTGATCTTAAGTTGAGATAATGGAGTCCACCAATCAAGTTCCCCTTGGGGGGAATCCTAGTCCATTCTCTTCTTGGGGTGATATTGGTGTTCCATACATGGCTACGTTGTCCCTTCGAAGAATCACAATTGTCCTGCTAGTATGGTTATTCTCGACCTCCGCCATTCAAAACACTGTAATTCCTCAACAATCAAATCAGCAACCAAATTATGTTGGATCTATTCCCTCACCTTCTACTTCGTTTGTTTCTCCCTCTCATTCTTCCTCTTCGCTTGGTGAATCTAGTGATACTAAAAACCAAGTAACTAAGAAGAAGAAGAAAGGGAAGGAGAAGAAGAAGAAGACATCGGTCCAGCCAGGGGGCAACCATGCATCGTCTGGTGAAAATCTACACACCGCACGTTATAAAAAAAAAATCCATGCAAAGGAGACCACTATAATCGAGATTGTCCTTGCATCCCGCGGATCTTGAGAGACTGGTCTCCCTGCTTGCACCGTTTGATGTCATCAACCTCTATCGATCATGTTGAGAATACACCATCTACTAGTGAAAATAAAGTCAATGGGAAAAAAGGAAAATATAAATTTCCTTTTAGATTGTGTGAAGGCGACCATGCCCTCAACCATTGTCCTTTTCTAGACGAAGCTAAAAGAGTCTCGGATAATCGTCCTGCTTCACCACAACGACTTCTGCTTGGATACAAAAAATTCTTGCCAATTCCATTACTAGTTGAAAAGCCAACTGCCATACCTTTGTTGTTGGTCAAAATTCCTATCATTTAAGAGAAACCTTCTGATTCCACACCAGACCAAAGTCAACAGGTCAGGATGGCAGCCAACCCAATCTTGCCTTTAGAAGGTCCACCTTCATATGATACAGTCTCCAAAGAGAATGAGAATGACACCGTTCAAATTATTTTCGTAAACACAAAGTCTGATGAACATGAGGGTAATCTACCCATTCGTTTACCACAGGAAGGAAGTTCCCCATTTCAATAGACTCGTTCAGCCATTTATTCGGTCCCTCCTCCAAGCAATCTAGTCGTTCCCTTTGATTGGAATATACTAGTGGGACTCTGCCTTCCATCTAATGTGCCATTTAGAATCATATTACAAGTTTACAGAATGATCATGGTTGGCACTATCATAGATGAAGGGGCTTCTGTGAGTATCCTTTCCTCAAGTGCTTGGAAAGTGCTTGGGTCACCATCGCTTCTACCTGAGAATTGAAATTTGTCAAGCTTCAATAAAGGAACGAGTTGACTATTAGGGATCCTTCCAAATGTTCCTATAACTTTGAGAAGGAAAAATGTTCACTTGAACTTGATGGTAGTCCAAGGGCCACTAAGTTACAATCTACTCCTTGGGCGAGACTACATTTACAACATGGGAGTTATTGTTTCATCACTCTTTCGGGTGATCTGTTTCCTGTATTAAGGCAAAATGGTACATCTTGTAGACCAGCTTCCATTTCCCAGTTCAAACACGGCTACGAGTCAAATGCCATCCCTAAATGGTATCGTTACACAAGGAATGTCTCTTCAATCTCCAGTTCATCCATCTAATTACCGTGAGTGATTCGGTGAATGTAATGAAGCTCAGGGGGCATGCATGTTGGTTTGCTATGGCAGATGAACTGAGATGAAAAAATAGATTTCCTTGTAGGTTTTATGATTAGTTTGAAACACCATCTCTTTGTAGGATTTGAGTATCAATCTAAAATATGATTGATCTGAAACACCATTTCCTTATAGGATATGGGATCAATCTAAAACAAGGTCTCCTC
>APFE030171331.1:0-13832 GCA_000404065.3 Pinus taeda
ACTCTAGTGCTCTGCAAAATTCAATTCACAATTTAGAACATCAATCACAAAAATGTAATGAGAAATAACACAAAACACACCATATTTTTCCAGGGAAAAGCAATCTACTAAAAAACCCTATGCCTGCTTATATTAATGTGATGAATAGAGATGTATTACAATTGCTTTGCTCAATTGAGCTCAGCCTGCAAGTGAATAAACTCTCTCTGTGCACTAAGAAGCTCTGACCTAGGTTTACTGAATTTCTACCTCTGCTTGAGCCCTTATTTTGTTGTGCAATTCCTTGAGAAATTAGGCCCCTATTATTTAGGAAATTCCTAAAATTGATTGTGTAATTCCCAAGGTTGACCAGCTGATTGCATGCAACACATGTACGCTCAAGACTAGTCTACAACTGATGTTACATTGCCTTGGAATCTACACCACAACTAGGGAACTCAAATTAATATCTGCATGCACTAGTTATTTTGGGTTAATTGATCAATTAACTGGATGATCACTGAGTTAGATTGAAGTCTCACTACACAACTGACTTTCCACTAGTTCCTCCAACAGTTGGAACAAGTTTAATTGAAAAAAAAAAACTTGAAATAACTGACCTTGATTGCTACAAATTAGCAATCACACATGCTTAACTGAGCTCTAACTCCTCCAACTTGAATTTACTAAGTAAATTGGGTGACAGAAGACATGTCATACAAGTTAACTACATCCAAGTTGTCTGTTGATGTGAAAATTCGAATTTTCTCAATTTAATCAAGGAAAAATCAAATTGAGAATTTCTTGTTGCATTTTTCAACAGTTTCATGTTTTTTTGTCAAAATTTTTGGTAGGCGTTATCCAAGTATGATCTCTTCATGGTTGTCCTCATTATATTTTGGCTCAGAAGTACATTGCTCTGGATTATGTTGTTCGTTGACAATCTTAATTATAATGGGGAAAGTTGTCTAGTCTCTTGTTCTAGTTTTTTTGGGTATCGCAATGTTATAACTAGTTTTATTCTTCTTCTTGTGTACCTCTGGATGGGCTTGAGTTTTTTTAGTTGGCTCTTTTATCTTATGGCCTCTTTGGGTTTTGTCTTGTTATGGTGCGATTGTGGCTCTCAATGTAGTGTCTGTCAATTACTTGTGAATCCAATTCAACTTTTCTTCTTTGACGCTTTTATGTTGGATGACACTCTATTTATTATCCATTTAAGGGTTATTTTATGGCTCACAAACACTATGTTTAATAGTGTCACTCCTGTTTTTTTAGTTGGCTCTTTTATCTTATGGCCTCTTTGGGTTTTGTCTTGTTATGGTGCAATTGTGGCTCTCAATGTAGTGTTTGTCAATTACTTGTGAATCCGATTCAACTTTCTTCTTTGATGCTTTTATGTTGGATGACACTCTATTTATTATCCATTTAAGGGTTATTTTATGGCTCACAAACACTATGTTTAATAGTCTCACTCCTGCAATTCGATTTGAATATGTGGTGGGCTTCTTTGTGTTATGTATCCTAGGGTGGTGGTTCTTTATTTGGCTTTGGGAGTACTCATCTTAAGAAACATTGTGGCTTCCTTTTGGAGTTTGCGTTGTTCTAATCGCCTCCTATGCATGAGGAATCTCTTGGCATTGAATCTTTTGTTGAACATGGGTGCACTATGGTCTGCTAAGTTTCATTATGTTTTGGGCATGTTCTAGCTATTTCTTGTTGGTTTTAAGGTGTAATGACACATTTGGTATTAGGCAAAGCTCCAATTCTAGGAACATACATAGTCTTGAAGAAGCTTTAGTGAAGAATTGAAGAAGCCAGATTTTGGTTGCTAAGATTTCATGTCTCCCATTCTTGGACATGAGTGACTTGGTCAGTGCTATCCTAGCATTTTGCTTTCATTTGGGTAATGTCTCACTAGTGAAATTGGTTGGCAAATGACCTGTGGAAAGTTTGTGTTATTGTATGTCGATAAATTGAAAAGCATGTTTATGTGGGCATTCAAGATCTTTTAGCTCTTTATGTTCTGGTGTGGTGACTAGAAATAAAAACTATGTAATTTTTTTTGATAATGAATATAAAGTATTGCAATTCAAAAAAAAAATTAAGCATAATTTATAAAATTTACAAAAATAATATATGTACATCAAAATATTATTTACAACTAAAAATAAACACTATACTATATTTGTGCATCAAAATATTATTTGCAACTAAAAATAAACACTATACTATATAGATTTACACTATTACATGATTGAACTCTATTTATTATTAAACTATAATTTAAAATTTCCCAACGCTATAAACAATATCATTGATGGATAAAAACACCCAAATGAAATGTTGGTCTATACAACAATAATAAAAGACTTGCATAGGATTATGCGCATTGACTTCCTCCCAACCCTCAGTAGGCGTGAACTTCTATCTACTCCATTGGGTTGGTTTCCCCTGCAACAACATGCATGTTTGAATGTTGACATACTCTAACCCAACTCCAAACACCAATTTTTCAAGCCCAATGCCGCTATAATTTGCCTACTCGAAGCATAGGGCCGGTATAATTTGCCCATTGCCACTTGCTAATTTTGCCTACTCATTGGTTATTAAGTGATGGGAGAATTTGGCAAAAAGAAGTTGAGATGGAATTTGATAACTCGACAGAGTGTTGGCTCTTTGTTAATGGCAGTGTAGAAGGTCAACGCTTCTCGTGTGTTTCGTGGTATGTGCTTAAATCTAGTGATGTGTTTGTTTACTAACACCTATGGGTTTCGGTGTAACAACAATCGTGTAAGGTCAACGCTCCCCGTGTGTTTCATGGCATGTGCTTAAATCTAGCGATGTGTCTATTTACTAACACTTGCGGGTTTTGGTGTAACGGAAATCGTGTGTCCAACAAACACCATAAATGTGAAATGATTAGTAACTGAGGTGATATTTGGAAGTACTTTCCTGAATTTGAGAAACAATAACTAGCTCAATAATAATAAATTTATATTTATGTAATTATACTTTTTTACTCAAAGGAATCTGTAACTGGTTTGGTGGAGTATTAACTTGACACGGTTAAAATCAAATCACTATTATTATAATTTCAACTCCAATCATTTTAGCAAACACAAGTGAATCTAGCAAACACAAGAGAATCGGGAAGATTTAAAACTTAAACCTCCTCACTTGGAACACTTTATTTTCACAACCCTAACTCTAATAGATTCATATATTCATAAATATGAAAAAAAGTTAATATGCACGGTGTAAAATTCAGTGTAAAAATATACAGAGATTTATTATTAATCGTGTCTACAAATATAGATTGCTTTGACGCTTTTAATAGCAGACCTTGTCATGTGGACAGTTTTTAAGAGAACCACGTTGCCCTAATTAAAATATTTTGTAATGGCTGCACAGAATTTGAGTGGTGTTTATGTTCCACCCTATTTTATTAGATAATGCCACAGCTATAATGTTTTACAAATCTATACTACCAAGACAAGATAGCTTTTTCCCGGCACGTTTGAGCTAAAGTGGTAGGTACTAGCAATCTGTTTCACCCCAGCAAAGTGAAAGCTAATTGCTTCTGGACCAGAGAACACTAGGCAATCAAACCACTGGACATCCCTTGACAACGATGCCTGGGGCAGTTGGACAGGAAGCTAGAGGACAATGGTCTAGATCTGTTCCCCACCATTCTAAATCCCTATTCTCCATGCCAAATGCGAAGTATAGCAGCACTCCCATAAAGGCTGTACCAGCATCTAGGGCTGCAGAGAGCACGTAATTGTATCGCTGCCACCATCTCTTCCGGTAGCGGAATACAAAATAATTGAAGACAATACCTGTTATGATCCAAGAAGCGATGTTTGCAGGAGTGGCAGGAGGCATGCCAGCAAACCCATATGAAATGACAGGTATGTTTATGTGTTTGATCCATTTTTGCTTGGGGAACAGCTTACTCAGAATCCAAACCGGCACAGGGAGAAATGCACCCACGAGGAACAGCCAGACCAGATTTCTGTAGAGCCCATGCTGTCCAAACAAACGCTTTGGACCGACAAGACCCCAAATTACAGACGCATCAAATGTTACTCTGTATTTTGGACATGTCCAAGGGCTGTTAGGAGGCAGAGCATCCCCATCACATATGTTGTCTATAGATTCCAGCATCCACCATGCAACACCCAGATTCACTATGCCTGCAACAACTGTGCCAACAAGCTGTGGAAATCAAACTGAGTTAGCACCTGAATGTAATAAAAAATATATCAACCATACAGAAAATCATCATACATTTATTTTTTTCACAGGTACAACACCATATATTCCATGCGATGACTAACACCGTATATTCCATGCGAGAAATATACATATACGGTCAATATCTATTATGTCACTCTTAATATCTATTAGGTCATTCTATCTATTATTTCACTGTTAATATCTATTATGTTATTCTATCTATTATCTCACTGAATATCTATTATGTCATTCTAAGGAATTTAAAAGTGAATTCAACACCAGTTGGAATTGAAACGGAAAGTGAATTCAACACTAGCCAGAATTGAAACAGAGTAAGAAGATTCCATTCCTTCCTCCCAATCACAACCACTCTCTGATTATCTAAAATTGAAATGGAGTGGAAGATTCCCTTCCTTCCTCCGGCCACAACCACTCTGTATAACTCCAATTGATATAAAAAACCATGATTTTATATACAAAGAAAACACCTGGATAACCCCAATTAACACACCCTGATAACCACAATTGATAGAGAAAACCATGATACATATGCAAAGAAACCACTAAAACTTTAAAAAATGGAAAGCAAGAGTAGCATTTATATTCAAAAATAAGAACCACACCTGAGCACTGTACATGCATCGTGGAGGAATTTTCATATAGTGACCAAGTTTCAGGTCTGCAAGGAAAGAGAGCGCATGTATGCTACTTATTCTGCCATAAATCTTGAACAGTAGATTCGCTATAGGTTTACCAGGCCATATGTAACCAAATATGTACTGTGCTATAATGTCATAACCTGGTTGCTGTTTTTGTATGAAAATAGCAAAAGTTTCTTCGGTCAGTTAAACTAGGCAATTGGGTTTCATCCCCTTATAAAAACAAGAAGAAAGAAATGCCAAATTCCCTGGAACATTCACACTCCAAGGGGCATACAATGAAGCAATACAAGAGGGTAAGAGGAAGAAAGTGCAGACATCAAACCTGGTTTGTAGTTGCTTGAATGACTCCAATAGGAAGAGTTAACAACCATGAGAGTGCACATGCCATTATGACACCCCACCATGGAAGTTGAACCTCATCTTTCCAAACAAATGATAATAAAAGAGAGAATGCGATGCTGCCAGCTAACAAGATGAGAAACCACCATTCTGGGACTTCCGTATAGTTCTTCATCAAGCGTGCATGCACATCTAATTTGTCAGCATGTATAGCAGATCTGCTCCTCTTAAGCATGTCACTGTAATCATAAAACCCACCACCCTTCATCATCATTACAAGAATGGACACCCTATGTATTCTAAATTTTTCAGAGCAATAAAGAAAGGAACAAATGAATTGGGTAGGGGGACTCACTGTCCATTGAAGAGGAGCACATGTGTAATAGTTGCTGCAATTCTTGCAAAGCCCGAACCGATAGAAAGTGCAAAAAGAGGCGTAAGATATAACTTGCCATACTCATTGTAGGCCCTTTCATCTAAATTATACTGCCGTGTCAAGATCCGTGTTGTATCATATTTCTGACCAGTAGCAGTAAAGAGGTTACTAGAGAAAATGGGGAACTTCCTAGAGTCAAAGAGGTTGTATTTCCAGTAAGATAAAGGAACGATTATGTAAATGAACATTACAAACCCAACAGCCACATTTAAGATTGAAATCCATGGTGTGACCAGGGGACTTCCATGATACGCGGAAATTCCGGCCCAATCAAAGGAGAAGGCTCCAATACCTAAGCCCTTGTACCCTGAACCAAATTGATTAGCTGTGATATTATGTGGCCATATCCAACAAACCCATGAGAAAAATGTCAGAATTGGGAATAGGTATCCAGGCAGTGCGTAGTATGCAAAGCTGGCCACTGCAACTATTGCGAAGAACTGCATTCGTGATAGTCTGTTTCTTGAATGGTCCCTTTCATGAAGAGCCCTGATTCACATTAAAAAGGTTTTCATATCAGAAAAAATGGAGTAAAAAGCATATGCAAGAATGTTACATTATAATGGTTAATGGTTATATTGCACTCGGTTATAAGGCAAATATTAAGCACCATGTAGTAAGCTAATCATGTCAGGAAAAATGTAGTAAAAAGCATATGCAAGAATGTTACATTATAATGGTTAATGGTTATATTGCTCTCGGTTATAAGGCAAATATTAAGCACCATGTAGTAAGCTAATCATGTTAATTATGGACTTACTGCTTTTTAATCCTCTCCTTAATATTGCTTTATTCTCATCTAATAGACAATATGGAAAAGCAGTGAACCAATAATTGGCTCATTACATGGTGCTTAGTATTTGCCAATAAGGAAAACTAAGATTATAACTATGGAAGCATTTGACTAATCCTGGAAGAGAAATTAACTAAGCAGATTCTACAGAGTACCCGGTTATAATTTGACTCAAATTCTATTCTGTAGGGTGCCCGGTAACAATTTGACTTAAACTCTATTAATGCTTTTCATTATTCAATGAAGTGGAAAGTAGTGATAAAAGGCAAGGTCATCCCTGTTATTTAGATTGCAGATTCCAGGTATCCAATTAATATGTAGAAAACTTTAGGTGACCTTGCCACATGTTGACTACCCAGATCTACAATATACTTGAAGAATCTGCATTCGACATAAGCTCAGGGATGACCAGGTTATCAATTTTGGATATCTTAATTTGATTTTAATGCTATCAGAGTGGAAAATTCCATGGGCCTAAAATGCAATACCATATATTGGAACTTGAAATTTGCTATCAACTTCGACGAGATTGCTAACATGATATGGCCTCTACGGAAGTAGTGTTGTAGTGTATGTGGGTGATATAGCTACAAACCGGAAATACAGCTTCAAGAAGAATTCGGCCTCAACAGACAGGACTTATCAAAGCTTGTTTTCTTCTGAATAGCCTTCTCACTTAGGAAAGCATCGAGTGGGAAAAGGAAACTAGGTAAAATGCTCTCGTTCACAAAATAGACTTATCTTTAACAAGGTGTATGACAGTATTGAATGACAATCTTAAGATTTTTTCAGTGGCTAGGATTTGGAAACTTCTTCACCAGAGCAGTTCGAACTATGCTAATGCCTCACCTAGGGTGTATTGTTAAGGGTAGCCATCTTTAGGTAATCCCCTTAAAATATTTATCTGAAAAGGATTCCACTTAGCTCCAGAGTTGTATATGGTTGCAGCAATTGTCTCTCGTTACCTTCTAAAGTTGCTTAAGTTCAAAGACAGATCCAATGGTTGCAGCAATTGTCTCTCGTTATCTTCTAAAGTTGCTTAAGTTCAAAGACAGATCCAAGATATTCTAGTACCTGATGGTGGGCAACTGCTTAATGACCAGTTTACAGATGGTTCAATGATCACTTCAGATTCAACAGAAGTTAGGTACCATGTAGTGCCTAGACATGTTTTTCCGAAGCCATAGAGCAGTGATGAGTGAAAAAAGAGACAATTGCAGAGGATCTTCATGAATGGCTCGGTAAAAGATTGAAGATTATCTTGCCGGAGAGAAAGGCAGCTATTCAGGCATGGCCTGTACATGTTCCAGGAAAAGACATATGGAACTGGGTTCTACACAAATTTAAAAGAAATCTTGGAAAATGGTGGCCGCAAGATATTCCATTCTTAGGAAGGATTGGCATAGTAGACAAAATTCAGGTAGCAAGACATGCCCATTACTCATACCTTTCTCTACTTCCTGTGGAAAACATAGAGGTAAGAGATTGCTACCCTTAGTGGATTGGGATATTTGGTTCCTTCCACAGGAAGAGAATCGTCTTGGATGGGTCGTTATAAAATGCTAATGAGCAATTCTGGCCATTAAAGAGGCCATGAGAAGAGCCATCCTTATTTCTTAAGGTCAAACTTAACTAAATATTTCTCTTTATATCTTCAGGTCAAATTTAATTGAATATTTTTTAATTCAACTGACAATTCCTTAAATTTCAAAATATTCTTAAAAGTTGCAATCCAGTTAAGTTTGATATTTTTTCAGGTCAAACTTAACTGAATATTTCTGAATTTGACAGACAACCCATTAAATTTCAAAATATTCCCAAAATCTACAATCCAGTTAAATTTGATAATAAGAACTATGAGTGACAACACCCCTCAACAAGAGCTATGAGTGACAACACCCTTACCAAATTCTATTTGACTATAATAATCAGACTGATTCTTGCAACCTAAAAAGGACATTTCCTATCCAATATAGTTGGATTCTTTGATATCAGATATTTGTTGAAATCCTTGCGCAAGACTTCTACTGAAACCCGGACTATTTGAGAAACTGCTATTTGAGAAACTGCTTGTTAAGTTAAAGGTTGACCGGCAATGACTAAGAATACGGATCTTATCTCTATAATCTTAATCATTTACCCGTGTTTCAAGGGGAGTATACTGGACCACTTTTGTAGGAGCAGCCCCAAAATAAACGCTATGATGAAGATGGCAATTTTGAGCAAACTTTTGTGGTATAGCATAAGATTTGTCTACTAATGTCACAGAAAAGGAAATCGAAGACAAGGTGACACCTTACAAGAAGATTCACAATAAGCAATTTTCAGCTCAAACAAAGCAACGCAAGTGTATTTATTTTGGCATAAGTATACCCTATTTTGAAAATGGTTGCAGGAAAATTGAGTTTTAATTTATTTAATCAAGGAAAAATTATTAAAATTGAGAAACAAGATAACAACAGTGGAGAAGTTATAGACCAAAAATACATTTCAGCTGTCATAGCATAGAAAGTTGCAAAAGGCAACGATATACTCTGATTAAAAAAAAACAAATTTTAATAATAAAAAAATGAAAATATTAATTAAGATATATATAATGATCCAAGAATATATTTTATATTTTAGTAAAGTTTCAGATGATTTGCAACTCAAATTTGGACTTAGGGTTTTATTGCCTTAAAAGTATGCTTCAGAAATTTCTTAAATATATTTGAAAATATATTAGATACTTGGAATTGCTTCAAATAGAAGAACTTGATCTTTTGTGTGAAATTTCTTCAAGTTAAAAATATCAAGAAGAAGAAATGAACCAAGGAAAGCAACTTACTGGCAGGTCAGGTCTGCAGGTAGTAGCTGAACATGTGCGTTTATATTTGAATAGTTATTTAATGTCTTAAGTAAACGTGTAACTTGTAAGCTTAGAATTTTCTTCCTCGTATTGTTGGAAACATAATTAAGTTAGTGATGTTATATAAAATTTCAACTCGCCATAAATTTTAAATTTGGTTGATTTTCTAAGTCGTAGCAGACTGTAACAGGCCCTAACAGTGCAGGAAACGTAACATCAAATCGGTCTTTTTTAAGATGTAGAGAAACAAGCTAGATTTCCTTTCTGCCATGAGAATGTGCATACCTGAAGAGGGAAACCTGAGCCAAGTTGGAAGGCCACCACATATCTGCAGGTTCTACGAGATACTTCCTCAGCAAACCAGCCCAGCCATAACCTAAAATCTGGGGGGACAGAAATGTCATATTAGTGATGTTTTAAACAGCACAAACAAGAGAGGCTCTATATTCTGTATTGAAGAAAATGATAGCTAGGTCATAAAGATGAAGATGCTAAAGCTCTGTTTTTATAAAGTTCTGTTTTTATAAATTACTGAACATTGTAATAGAATGATGAAGCAACCAATGATGAACCAAACAAACTTGTTGGTTCATTTTCAGGACAATAAAATGATTAACCACACTGGCGAGTTGCTAATTGGAAACGTTGGCACAAATAATTCAATGTAATGAATCCCGAAAAATTGGATCGAAACTTCTAGTCACAAAAATCTAAACTCAGGATATGTATTGTTTTACCTGCGTAGTGAGCACGATGATGAGAGCTGCGATGAAGCTAAGATTCTGCTTGTAATAAGCTTTCATAACATTGATTGCCCCAACTGAATATGCATCTCCACCACCATATGAGACACCAGAGTTAGCAAAGATGGTTATAAGTACATGCTCTTTCATGTTGAAGGGCCCTGGATTCATACTCCACTCCCAACCGAAAAAGGGTACCCGCATTTTCTTAGTTGGGAGAGTGGCGGCCATGAATCTCCCAATGGGGAGCACCGATATCTGGGCTAAAATGCCAGATATGGTGAGGGGCTGCGTTCTGTAGGCAAAGAACGTGTTCACAAACATGAGCAGTACACATGACACTAATCCCAAAATCCACACACGAAATGTGAATACAGGCAGAGATGGATCATCTGTCACAGGAACCACCAATGCCACCTCTTCTATCGGTGGCTCTTCTTCCAATGGTGCAGCCTCCTCTCCATAATATGGATCCATTCTGCCCACCAAATATCAAAATGCATAATGATCATTAAACAATGACACTAAAACATTACAATACAGAGCAAGATGAAAATTAAGTTTAGAAATCTTGTACCATTATACTACACTAACGGATGAAATAATATCTTAAAATTTAGAAATTTGGGTGAATTTCATAGTCTTAACATGCTAACTATTAAAATTTAGAAATTTTGTACCATTACTCTACTAAAACATAAAAATAACGATGAAATTTTATTTTGGAATAGTAAAATGTTAGTGAATTTAATAATTTTAACGTGCGAAACTATAATATTTAGTAATATTTTTAATAAAAATATTCAATTTTTTTATAACTTTAACCTCTATAAATTTTTTAACAAATAAAATAATGAACAGATAAAATAATTTTATGCTATAAAATTTGAAACAATCATTCCTAAAAAAACTAAAACTATCCTACATAAAAGTCCCTCGTTCTCATCCCATGCACAGGAGAAGAGATGAATACCTGTTACAGACGATGCAACAAAGTGTTGTACTAGCCCAGAAGCTAATGGGAGGGCAGGGAAACTTATGCAGAGAAGGCAGGCAAGTTGCATTGCTTTATAATGAGTGGAGGTGCAGGATTGTGATCCATCGAAGGGAGAGAGGGAGTGACATGCGGGCAAATAGTGAGCATGGTTGTTTTCCTCAGTGGAAGTCCTGTGTGGCAGGAGGCTATGCATGTTTTACTCAGTGGAAGTCCTGTGGTTGCTTGGCGTATGGAATTCATGCTCAAGAGCGTGCTGGGCAGACGGTGTGGGCGTGCTCTTCAACTCTGGATCAAGCTCCCTGCGTGTCTTTGGATTTCAAATATAAATATCGATGCGCTTACTTTATATTTGAACGTTGGAGTCCCACTGAGACTTTCAGTGATCTTGGAGGGTCCCTGTATAAAGATAACCACGCCCAATTCTGATGACTGTCCACCACACATCAAAGTCAACTGCTTTGTTTTGCCCCTGTGGATCATCCTAGAGATATTCACATCTCAAATCCATTCATATATTTTCAAATCCAGTGACACAGGTCAAGGCATTACCTTTCAAGTCATCCCATCCCAACCAATCCAACTGGGAAGCTGCTTACTGTACACTTCAACCTCTCAACAGCAACCCTCCCTCCGGCTCAAAATTGCTTCCATTTTCAACCATATTTCCCTTCCAAAACGAACGCTTTTCTAAATTGGATATTTTCTATACGTAGTCTTCTAGCTTACTTGAGTTTCCCTATAGTTCTTACTAAGTGTGATGTCACTCACATTTCTATTTTAGTTGACTTGGTCCTACCATGATAGAATAATATTTTTAGATAATTTTTTAATGAATGTGTTTTTCCTGGGTTATGGTCACCTGATTTAACCTCGCCATGCATTAAAAAAAATCCATAAAGACAACCTTAAAGTTGTGTCTATCAAATTGTTTTTTATTATTGCCTCAATCAAATGGTTTTGTGTCTATCAAATGGTTTTTTTAATAGTGCCTCAATCACATTCAATTTAAAGTAAAAGTATATTATATGGGTTTGGTTTCAGATCACTATCGGTATAATTAGTACAATTATTTTAAAAATATCAATGTGGTTGATATATTCTAACACTTTATAAATATATAAAAAATTATTCCAACAAAAATATATTGGCACAAAAAATGTCTACCAAGCACACATTTAAATAATATCATGTATAAAAAAGTTATGGGCCAATTTTAAATTGAGAAAAAAAAAATTAAACATCTTGTAAAATGGACTGTTTTATTAAATAAAATTACTTATATATTAATTTCCCCATCTAATTAAAATATGAATTTATTAGAATTCGAATAATCTCAAATCCTTAGGAAATTGGTGGCTAGAATTAGCGGGTGACAAGAATCTAATTTAATTTGACAATAAAAGGAATTACATATCTATTGTAAAATGAACCATTCTACTAAATAAAATTTGCTTATATAGTAATTTCTCCATCTAATTAGAATATGAACTTATTAGAATTGGAATAATCTCAAACCTCTAAGAAATTGGTAGTCAATATTTTTTTAAATCTATTAATAGTCAATGCAACCTAACAAACTCTATAACACACTATAGGTGTTGATAAGTATTCAAACTAAACATAAGATGAACATATTCCCTTGAGAATCAATCTAGGTCAGCAATTAAAAAAAACCAATAAATTTTTATTCACATTGAAACAAAAAATCATTAAAAAATAATTTTATTTAAATTAAAAATATTTAATATTATTTTTAAAATATACATAATATTTAAAGAGATATTTTGGTTCGCTTAGATTTAAAATAAAAATTTTGACCCCAAATATTTTTATTAACATTTTTAAAATATTTTAATATTAATATTCTTTAATATATAATATATTTATATAGAAGAATTAATATTTAAGACAATCAGTAAACGTTTGGATATTAAAAGTACAGAATGTTTATCACATTTCCTCAAAAGAGTTCGTTTTGCGTTACAATATGCGTAAAGCAAATCTTTAAATATACCAATAATTCTAAACTATATATTCAACCAAAAATACCCCGAAATAAAACTATATCGAATTGCATATGCATAAATCACTAGCCATCGAACGACAACTATTTATGAAATTAATATTAACCATGTTCAGTAATTATATAATTTTTAATAATTTCTGGTTAATTATCTAATGTTTTTATATCTCTTTTATATTTTTGGAGAGGTATTTAGGGAAATTGTAAGTTGTGAATTTTTTTATTAAATATTAATGGGGGTAAATAATAATGGCGGTTTTGGATTTTTTATTGTTATTTAATTATCAATAATTATGATGAAGATGTATTTTTAGTTAATTTAAGTAAATCGTTTAATTAAGAAAATTATATATGAATATAATTTCTAGTTTTTTAAGCTTGTGTATTAATAAGTTATGGTATTGGTTTGTATTATTGTAACAAAATTTATTTACAAGTTAAAAATATAGCATTATTTTATTATTAATTTTTTATAATGATAATAAAGTTATAATTCAATTTTAATGTTTAAAGTTCATATTAATTTATATGTTGCTAGTGTGGTCAGAAGTGCCCATCGTTATGATTGGTGTTTTCTTACATTATTTAAAAATATAAAAAATACTCACATTAACAAAGCAAACAAAACGAAAAAATCCTATAAAAAAAGGCTTCAAATTTCCACTTTAATTTTATATCAACATTGTATAATAATAATAATAATAATAATTATTATTATTATTATTATTATTATTATTTACTAATAATTAGCATTATTATTACTATTTACTTTT
>APFE030171348.1:0-12436 GCA_000404065.3 Pinus taeda
TTAAGACCCCTTATCTTTTATATCAAATATATTTTTAGAATTACACTCTGACTAATCATAAACTTTGATGAATGGGATGGACAATTTTCTCTTTAAGAGAGCATGGATGACAGGGTAAGAGTTGAAGATGCTAAGATTGAATCAGTTTCTGTTTTTATATTGATAACTGTTTTGGCCATTTTGAAACATTAAAATGATTTACAGTACTTCTAAATCTCGAGAAGATTTCACAAAAATAAAATGGGGTTTCAGAATCTAAATATACCTAATTTCCTAGAAATTTTCCTTTTGTTTAAGGTTTCCATTTTAAAAGTAAATATCAAAACTATTTCTTTTGAGCAACTTTTCAATAAAGCAAAGGCCAATGGAGATATCTTAAACTTTATTCCTAATAATCCTAAAAACTATGAACACAAATTTTGCTGAAAATTGAATATTTACAAAAGGAGAAGGGGTTACCTCCTCAATTGAAGAATTTTTTCAAGATAAGGTCATTAACAGGAAGAGAATCTCTCTTACCTGATAGATCTTGCAATATGAAAGTAGAATGGCGTATCTTCTCGTTGATTTGAAATGGTCCGAGCAACATTTTTTGGAACTTAGTGTGTTTTCCTTTATCTTCATGGGCTTTGTCCCATTTCAGAGCTAGATCACCAACTTGTAATTGTTTTGAATTGGATGAAGTTGAATCAAAAGATGAATTGATAATTTGCTGATGTTTTGCATGTATAATTTTGGCCTTTTCCCTTTCTTCTTCTAATTTTAAGATTTGATCATGTCTTAGTTGAATAGAAAATGGGGGACTTTCTTCAATAAACTGCACTAGGGCTAGAGATGGAAGCAATAAATTGGTTGGTAGGACTACTTCCTTCCCATATACAAGATTAAATGGAGAAGTACCTACGGAAGCCTTCTGTGTTATTTTGTCAGCCCATAGTGCAAACATCAAAGATTTATGCCAGTTTTTATGATTCTTCTCAATAGTTCGCTTAATGATTTTAACGAGATTTTTATTGGTGGATTCTGCTAAACCATTACCTTGGGGATAGTAATTTGCAGAATATTTCAATTTAAACCCTCTTTTGATAGCGAACTCAAACATAGAATTTCCAGAGAAATAAGATGCATTATCGAAAACAAGAGCGTTTGGGACACCAAACTTGGTAATAATGAATTGATCTATAAACTCTATAATTACTTTAGAGTTTGTTGTCTTTAGAGGAATTGATTCAACCCACTTAGTAAAGTAATCAGTAGCAGTAAGGATATAATTATGTTGTTTGGATGAATGTGAAGTGATTTCCCCAATGATATCCAATCCCCATTGCTTGAAAGGTTGTTCAATGTTGACTGGTTGCAAAGGGAAAGCTGGTTTTCTTTGTCTTCCACTGGAGATTTGACAACGTCAGCATTTCCTTACGTATTCGTGAGTTCTCTGAATAGGGTGGGCCAATAATAGCCAACGTGAATGATTTTGTGGGCTGTTGTATCAGCTCTAAAATGTCCTCCTGCTGGTCCATCATATAGCTCCTACAAAACTTTTTGCGCTTCAGGTTTTTCCAGGCATCTTAATAAAATTGAATCATAATTCTGCCTAAAAAGTACATCATCTACAATTATGAAGGTTTTCGCTTTTAATCTAATGGCACGTTTGTTTTTATAGGAAATATTAGAAGGTGCATATCCATTTTTTAAATAGAAGATCAAATATGCATATTGTGATTCAGGATCAGTGATACTTATCTAATTGAGTTCTTCTGTGTGTTATGTACCTTCTGATTCTTGAATATTGGATGCTCCTACTAATAACCTGCAAAAACCTTGGCCTCTGACAATCTTTGCTGGCTTGATTTCCAAGTCATATTCTTGTAAGGTTGTGACCCAATTTGCCCTTTTTTCTCGTAATTCCCTTTGGATTAGTAATTGTCTTACTGCTGAAAAAGGAACTATAACTTTTGTGTGAGCTTTTAAAAGGAAGGGTCTGTAGTGTTTGACAGCTTTGTAAACAAAAAAGGCTTGCTTTTCAACTTTTGAATAATTAAGTTCAGCACCTTGAAGATTCGAACTGTAAAATGAAATTGGTGCCTCCAAGTTTTGATCATTAATCTGAGTCAACACTATTGCATAAGACGAGGTGGATGCGAGAGTATAAAGTATGAAATGATTTGAAAAATTGGGAGTTCTTAAAGCAGGGGCATTAATTATTGATTGTTTGATAGAATCAAACACCTCTTTTTCTACAGATCCCCATCTAAACACCGAATTTTTCTTAATAATTGTTTGCAATGGTAGGATAATCTCGGAAAAATTTGGAACAAATCTTTTAACAAAGTTAATTTGACCCAAAAATGGCTGCATGGATTTTTTGTTATGAGGGAATGGAATATCAGAAATCTCTTTAATCATATCCGGATCAATATAAATACCATCTTTGGAAACAATGAAGCCCAAGAGTTTTCCTTGATTAAGAGAAAAGAAGGATTTTTTGGGATTGAGCGAGATACCATACCTTCTGTAGTGTTCAAAGATTTGCTTTAAATCATGTAAATGATTAGACCTTTTCTTGGAAAATACAGTAATATCATCTAAATAGACAACTACTGTTTTATTGATCAATCCTTTGAATGGTATATAGATTGCTCTTTGGAATGTAACTCCTGCATTGATAAGTCCAAAAGACATTTTTTGGTAAGCATAAGTTCCCCATTTAGTTCTGAAGGTAGTTTTAAGCCTGTCATCAGGATGGACCAAAATCTGGTTATATCCTGAAAAACCATCTAAAAAGGGCATTAACTCAGAACCAGCTACTGAATGGAGTATCTGCTCCATGGTAGGTAATAGGAAGTTATCTTTTTGGCTTCCTTATTAAGATTTCTGAAATCTATGCAAATTCCGATGTCACCATTTTTCTTTCTAACAGGCACCATATTGGAGACCTAGTTTGAATGTCGGACAGGAAAAATGATCTTAGCCTTCAAGAGTTTATTTAGTTTGGATTTTATTTGACTCTCTAGGTGAGGAAGGATTTTCCTTAACTTCTGTTGGACTGATTTTTGTTCAGAAAGCATTGGAATGGTATGTTGAATGATTGATGCATCGTATGTTTTTAAATCATCATATTTCCAAGCGAAGACATATTTTATTTTTTCTTAATAACCTAATGAATTTTGTTCTTTCTTCCACAGAAAGTCCTAATCCCAAATTGATGTTTTGAGGGTTGTCCTCAGTACCTAGGTTTATCAACTCAAATCTTAATGTGGAACTTTGGAGCTTTGAATTGGTCGCCTGTTTAAACCTATCTTTAATATCATAGAGGTCTTCAAGCTTAACCACTGGTTTCGGTATTGAGTTTTCTTCCTGCTTTTCCCTCATTTGAAGGTCATGATCACTTTCATCAATGATTTGATCATCGTAGGACTTATTGGAAGTCAAAAAATTTAAAATGTCTTTGTCATGATTGAACACTCGCCAATTGGTGACATTGTGAGGAATTGATGGTCTAAAAATTAACTCTACTAAAAATCTATCTGGGCTGTAATCTTCAGAATGTAGGAGTTTAGAAGCAACATTAGCTAGCAAGTCTACTGCTGCATTTTGAGATCTAGGGATAGGAGAAATATTGAATGCTAAAAATTGAGATATAAGCTCTTGGACCAAAGACTGATAGTGTTTTAGATGACTAGAAATACAATGGATTGTATTTCTAACTTGTTTTATGATAATTTCTGAATCACCAAACACTTTCAAATATTGAATTTTAAGACCAATAGCTTTATATAGTCCTTGAACTAAGGCCTCATACTCAGCTGTATTATTTATGCATTCAAATTCGAATCTACATGATAACATAGTTTTTCCTCCTTCAAGGCTAACTAATATACACCCTGCTCCTGCTCCTTCACTGGATTTAGACCCATTAAAGTATAGTGACCAAAATAAAGAATTATCAACAATTTTATTTACAGTTTTCTCAACAATATTGACATCTTGATTTATCAGTTTGTGAAAAATTTTCGATTTGGGATGTGAAATTATTCACTAAGAAAGGAGATGGTTGGGCAGTGTAATTGCTAAAGAATGATTCGGAAGAATAATTCCCCAAAATATTATCATTAAATGCTATTGGTTGATTCTCCTATTAAAATTCAGTGACAGTATGGGTCATATGTTTCTCCCAATCGATTTTGATTTGATTTGGATTTCCTTTATAGGGTAACCACATATGGGACCAATCGGTAGAAATATAACCGTGGAGTTTCTCAGGCCAATCTCTACTCAAGATTAAACCATAAAATTCAGGTATATCGGCAATTAAAATATCAATTCTCTGAACCACTCATGGATCAGCTGATAACCTGATAGTTACAGAGTTGATTTCCCCTAAAACCTGGACCTTGGTTCTATCCAACTGTACAATATGAATTGTAGACTTTTGGGGTTCAATGTTCAGTTTAGAACAAACTGAAGCTGGCATTATGTTAGAGGATGCCCCTGAGTCAATCAAACAGCTGTGTAGATTTCGATTATAGATCTCACAGGTCAAGAGGAAAGGGGGAGTATGGGAATTTCTTTTGTAGTAGTGGTACCTGCACTCCTTTTCTTTGAAATTGACTGAACAGGTTTAGGAGTACCTTTACTCCTAATAGTCACAAGAAAAGCTTTGTGTTCATTTTCTGTATCGGATTTGGGTAAAATGAAGTCCCACATTCCATGGCATTCGACAACTTCCTCTTCTTCGGGTTCGTTGGATGGTAAAACTGTTTCATCTTCTTCTTCCTCTTCAGGATCTGAGTCTGCATTAGATATAACGTTTGGTGGTTTTGACTCAGGTTTCTTAAAATTTCTAAATGGCTTTTTTGTTGAAGTTTCTGCTACTTGTTTTTTTATTTCAACCATTTCATTTGACATTGTTTTGAGGACCTTTTGTAGACCCTCCATATCATATGGATCTTTAGGAGTTTTCTTCTTTGAATCATCTTTAAAAGAAACTTTTTTGGATTTTCTATCTTCAAGAGCAGCTTTCTTTTCTAAAGCAATACATAGTTTCTCTACAGCAAGCGCTTCTTTCATGTTTTCAGCTAAAGTTGGTTTTGTAGTTCTATCTACAAAAATAGCTATATTTGAAGGTAGGGCTGTTATATACCACTCGCTTCTGATTTTCTCACTTGGCTTGGAGTCGGTTCGAATCTTATTCAAGAGTTTATTGAATCGGGAGTTGAATTCCTTGATAGGTTCTCTAGATTCTATCCTAAGATTCGAAAGATCATTAATTAATGTTGCTAAAGATATATCGTCGCCATATTTAGTGAGAACCTGCTCTTGAAAAATGTTCCAGCTAGTAATGGATCCAGAGGGTAGGGAAAAATACCAAGACCCAGTTGATCCTTGTAAAGTATAGGGGAAAAGCCTAATGACAACATCTTCTTCTGTTACTCCTTTTAAATTAACTGATAACATGAAATTGTTAATATGTTCTTCGGCTAATGTTCTAGCATCTGGATTAAATTTCGGCAACCATTACTCAGGATAATCAGGTAATGGATGTAATGGTGCAGGCATAGTGACCGCACCAGGACTATTCCATGGATTCTGAGCCATCGTATAACTAATAACAATTGTCCATGAAATTCCAGGTGTTTGGGGAGGAGTTGGTATTGAAGATTGAATAGCTTGGGATGTTGAAGTTGGTGATCCTTGCTGAACAACAATATGTAATGGGGGAGTGGATGTTTGACTTCGCACTAGAGAAGATGAAATGAAGGATGATGAAGAAAAGGTCTCACTGTCAGATCCTTCAGTGTTCTTTTTAGCCTTTTTCCTTTTTGGTAAAGGCAACTCAGTAGGCTCAATACCGAGCTTTCCACTTTAAAGTCTGGTGAGAGGGTGATGCAGATTAAATTGCGAAGTCTCACTGCCTTGAGATACTTCAGATTTCTGTGGTGATATCAAAAAGCCTTGAATTTTTTGAATGAGAGACTGAACTTTAGTAGACTCAGGACTTAATCGTTCTGGAGTATGATGGGATTGAGCAGTGGTAGTTGATTCCTCTTCTTCTCGTTTGAATACTAGTGTTCCAGAATGCAAGCGGGAGGTCCAAGGTGAGTTGGAGGGAGATTTACTCTCAGAATGGTCTATAGGTTTTTATTTACTCACCATTCATAGTTCATGCCCTCCTTCTAGTGCCAAAAATGTTTATGCCTCAAAAATTGTTGCAACAACATAGGGGAAAACCACCCGGTCCAGACCTTAATGCAGCTCCTTTTCCGTTTTGTGTGGTGGCTCCGACTGGAAATAATGGGACCAATTTCCCAATAATGAATAAAAGGGGATGGATAAATGAGTGGTTTTCTAACAAAATGGTAATGGATGAATGATTTAATCTAAAAAGTAAAAATATAAATAACTATCCTATCCCGGGAAATTTCTATTTCTAAGTGCAACATTTGATAATCTCTATTCACAAATAAGAATTTAGATGACTCTATTTGATAAACAAAGACATTCATTCATTTAATAATTACTTTGTTCAAATAGTTGAACAAAGTAATCAATAAAAAATTGTTACACTTATCCTTTATATATCATTGATACATATATGACTAAAAGAATAACATCCCTCAAATATCCAATAGTGAAAAATATAAAGAATGCTATTGAAAACACATACATATATTCGATGATCGCAACAACAATCAAATAACGATTCGCATAAAAGAATGAAACTAGATCATAGATAGTAGTACCATATGTGCTGTAAATCATTCCCGATATTAATCGCAATTTGAATTCCTTTTTCCAACTTAGAGATACTTTCATATCAAGGCAATAGTGCACATCCCATAAAAGCTTCTTCGTTAGATTTTGGAATAATGGCCCAGTCTTTATAAAAAATATACCTGAAGTACAATAGTGCAACTTCCAGGTTTGAGTTTTATACAAAAACTGAGGACCCTTTCTAAATGCATGAAAGGGTCTATAAATACTAATTAAACTAACTAACTACAAAAATAAAATGCTATTTAATTGGTACAACTAGATCTTGAATATCTTCTCCACAACAGGTTTGTTGGTAGTCGGCAACATGATTCATCACTTCGACTGTTCTCCCTTTGATCTGAGTTGGCAGATTGCAAGCATCAGTTCCAATTCTGGAGGACAGCTGAGATGAGAATGGAGCTGAGCCAAGTATGTGGCATCATGTATCTCGGGAATGATACAACAGATCACATCAGTTAGACACTTAAGGGTGGCTCTCCAGCTATATGGTTTTACTAAGAACAACCAATAGGTGTCCCAAGTTAAACTTTGGATGCCTGCGATTAACCTTCCATTCTTCTCCAACTCCTGATTGCATGCTTGATCCAATGTCTTAGCTGATAGCAATTTACCTGGGGTACATTGTGAAATCATATTAGATAGATAGAGAGTGTTATTGATTAACACAATCAAGTTACTTGTAGATAATCTACATCTAGAAACTTCTCTCTCTGCCTTCATCAGTTGTGACTGCCATTCTAAGAATAGGATCTCCTTGTGTGATTCTAGGATTTTGGTTAGATTAGTTGCCTGTCCCTCACTAGTGTCTTGCCAAGCAAGAAAATTTGTTAGGGTCTCGTCGGCCTGCTCCAAATCCTATCTAGCATCAACTAATTTATCGATTATTGATGTCGTTATATCACAAAGGGGCTCAACTTGAGAAATATTATGACATAATAGTCTTAACTGTGTCACCAATGCCTTGTTAATCTATAGCACTTCTATTCTGAAATCGGTAGGTTGTGAAAGACTCTTGAACTTTTCTATTTGAAGTGATAGCTGAGGGATTTGCTCATCTTTCGTTTTTGCCATTAGTTCATCCATCGTCTTTAAATTCGCCAATGCTTCTGATAATTCTTTCTGCTTTTGAATTGTGCTTGAGTCTATTCTCTTTTTTTCCTTCAAGAAACTGCTTATTCAATTGATTATTGTTGTGTTGATAATTGTTGTTCCAATTGTTCAACTTTCTGTTGTGCTTCAGACAGCTGTGTTTGCAACAAAATAATTGCTTCGTCTTTTTCTTTAAGTAGATTACTCATTTCCTGTGCCTTGTCCATAGTGGCTGCCGAATAAGCTCTGGCATACTGGGAAAGCTCCGTTAGGTCATCGGAAGGATCAAACTCTTCTTTCCAAACTACATTAGATGTCTCTTTTTGCTCTGGAATCAGGGAAGGTTGATCAAGTCTTCTCCTTTTCCGTTGTTGTTTCACTACAACCCTATGTTTTGGACTGTAAAAGACATCTAATGGAGGTATGTCCTCCACCTGCAAAATGATTTGATTAGAGGGATCTTTTGGAATTATTTCTAAATCTGTGCTAGGGGGTAGGTCGCTGATTCCTTCATCGGAACCTTTGTTGACGCTGTATCGTGTGTATCTGTTGCTTTGGGTGTATCGACACCTTTTGGACCTTCCAGATTGTTTATGATGGAGTCAAATTGCTACCATTCTTGGAGTAGTTTTGGATCAATATGGGTATCTGCATTGATATTTTCATTGCCCTTATCCTGCTCCCTTTGCTGCTCTTCCTCCTGGTTTTTTCCTGTACTTTCTCCTACTCTTTCTCTTTATCTATCTTGAGAATATTTGATGTAGTAGGACGTGTGTCAATGAGTTTTTGTTCAGGCGCGCTTGATTGTGTTGTCGGGGCAGTAGCTAATAAATCCAGAGGTAGAGTTTGCAACCTCTATTCTTTCAGTTTATTGAATTCTACTAGCCCTTCATCGTTATATCTCATTTTAGCCAATGCTTGGACCTGGAATAATGAGTCTGCCAAAGAAAATAAGTCATCAAAATCATCTTCCTTATGATCAAACCTTGTGAGTTTGGCCTGTTCAAGCACATTGTAGATGACTTTCCTTGGGTCAAACCACCTATTAGGAATGGTGGCAAGATTTAGCATGTTTATTTTCTCTGCTTCCTTCTCCACATGCTTATAGTCGTGCAAAGTATAAACACCGCATCTTAGAGGAAAAGGAGGCGAAACCTTCTTTTTTGAAGTCCTCAGAGTCTTGGATGCTCCTGCGGACGTAATTTGATAGGCTAATTCTCAGGCCAACAGCTTGTCGGGTATGTACAGAGGAAGGACATGAGGTCTGTCAAGGCTACCAAAAACTCTTATGTATGTGAATTTATCCTCCCCGAACTAGTTTCCTAGAGTAGTTAGGTCAATCTTTGCTTGTGAAGAAATCTTCGGGGCAAGCTTGTCAAAAATGGCACGGTAAATGGGCAACATAAAACCATTACAAATTTGATATAGGTGGTCCTTATAGTGTGCTTTCCACAGCTTTTGGTGATAAATGTGAATTGGCATGGGGTCTTGTGAAGTCCATCTCCACCCCAGTACAGGAAATTCAGAGTTGAAACAAAGAGTATCTAAAATATAAGCACTAAAATAAAATGGAGGAATAGACCTATCGGTCACACGAGTTTTATTTCTAAAATCAAGAATAGAAGTTGCTAACTTACCTGACAATATATTTCCCTAATCCATTATGTCACTGTTAAGTGTCGCTTCCATTAAAGGAACCATTTCAATCCTGAATTTTACAGAATCATGTAATCCCCAAATCCTACACATCATTGCCCCGACGTAACAGTAAGGAGAACATAATGAATCTATAGAGTACTTACCTGAAGATTCATGTTTTTTCCTTGCACGGTTCTGTCTCCATTCCCGAATTGGGGCTGATTCAGTTTCATTCTCACTTGTGAACTTCTCCATAAATGCTTTGTTGTATTTCTTTTGTGATTCAGGCAAGTGATACATTTTTCTTAAATCATCAGGTTGGAACGAGCAGAAGACTCTTCCGTCGACTGTGCAGAATGTTCTATGCATAACAAGGATTTCCTCTACTGCCCATCGCACTACATCTGTATACGGAAGGATTTTTTCTCGGGCTGCTATTTGGTGTAGATATGAGTCGGCTAAGTCCTTCAAGGAAGCCTCTAACTTTCTAGTTGAATCTGCAGTAGCTTGCACCGATACCGTTTCAGGCTCTTCAACTTCAATTAGATTATAGATGCTTTGCCATCTTGTGTTGCCGAGGCCAAGACAAGTAGTGTCTGAAATCAATCCCTTCTTGCTTGGTCCTGGATCAGCGGTAGATTGCCTTGTTACTGCAGGAGCTAATGCTCCCGCAAATCTCTTGGATTTATTCCCATTTTACTTGAATTTGTTGCTTCGGCGGAGCTCTGCACAGGGAATAAAATGAACATAATACAGAGAACAGGTGGTACGAGCCAATATGAAAGAGTTATATCAATTAACAAATAATGAAGGATTAAAATAATACTGCCTCAGGTACAATATCAGGGGAGATCTCGGCATAACTGCTCCATTAATTGGCCACTTTAACCTATCAATCATTTTAAATACCCATCATATCATTTATACGTCGAATGATTCATTCAAGCATGGCTTGCGTTTTTGGCGGATAATCACAAGTGAATCGCTATCGGGAATGGGAAGGCTTTTAATAATAATCTAAAATAATATATGCAAGCCTTTTCAATCTATTTTTAAATTCGTGCCTAGCTTTATCGAATCGCAATCGGAGAAATGCTTGGGTAGTAATATTTGTGTCATTGCAAAATCCCCGATCCCCGATGGAGATACACCTTATCGCATCAGGATTTTTTTAAAGGTGTCTTTAACATCTGTGCGCTACATTCCCCGATTTCTGATAGCAATATCGCATCAGAGAAAAGTGGGAAGGCCTTTTTTTACACTTGCTTGACTTTCCCGATAACCAATACTTATTCACTTTTTGGATCAGGGTAAACCAATGGGTCTTTGCGTTATGCATCTTTTGTTGTTGCGATATGTGATCTTGCGATCGCTTTATCGCAATAATAAAGAATTATATACTTATTTCATAAGACCAATTTATATTTGTTCAAAAGGTTTATAATATATCGTTTCCTTTGGACCTTTTGATGAAGGATGAGTTGATACCAATTTTATTCACACATCTATAAAAGGGACCCATTTCATATTATAGTTAAAAAGAGAAATTTTATGAAATGGGGGGTTGTTGTACAACAAAACACAACCCTACTTGGGGCCTTCGGTAAGGGGACCCCATATCGTCCTTCTTGTTTATAATTATAGCAGAAGGCCTTGGATGATTCATTAAACATGAGGTTTGAGAATCCCGATTGCAAGGCCTATGGATATGGGTTAATGACTTGTCCACCACCCATCAATAATTTTTTGATGACATTATGCTATTCTATCAGGTCTCCTTGAAGGAATCCCATTGTATCAAATAAATCCTTAACACCTTTATAGGAGCCTTTGAAACTATAATAAATAATGAAAAATATTGCACCTTTTTCTTCAATAGCCAAGGGAATTTTAAGAAATATCTTTCCAGAATCCTTGGGTTTAGTACTAGAACTCTACCTTCTAAATACCTAGGCATGCCCCTTTCTAATACCCCTTTAAGAAATTCTTGTTGGTAGAACATCCTCCAAAAATTACAAGGAAAGCTCAATTGTTGGGCTTTCAGATTCCTTAACTTAGCTAGTAGAACAGTTGTTCTCAAAGTCATGTTTTAGTCGATTCCCATATGCCAACTCTTAGGAATGGCTTCTCCTGAAGGAGCATGCTCCAAAATGGTGGATATATTTAAAAAATTCTTATGGGGAGGAGTGCAACAAATTAGGAAATGGGATTTGGTATCATGGCAAAGGCTGACCAATAAGAAATTGGATTGCAGGCTAGGATCTAGAAATCCCTACATCCGTGACCAAATAATGGGAGAAAAATGTTGGTGGAGATGGATAGGAGGGGGAACTGATCTATGGAAGCAAATATGTACAAGGAAATATAATATGCTGGAGAGAATGGAGGATATCCTGTGATATCAAGATCCCCCAAAATGAGGACAGTGTGGAATCTAGTTGCCCATTATAGGCACCTCATAAACCAGCATGCCTTCCAGGAGATCTGTAATGGAAAAACAACAAGACTTTGGACTAGCTCATGGAAATAAAGAGAAAAAATGATAGAGATATAGGAGCTCAGGGACAATATATCAGTATACGATGGATAGGAATAGGCATGTGGTGGAAAAATTCTAGAAATAAGACCATGGAATGGAAGGTTGGAGGATGTGGAAGACAAAGGAAGACTGGGACCAAGAAATAGACACAAAACAATGGAACACTTTTGAAAAAGAATTGAGAACAAGACAACTAACGATCTGACAAGACCCTGATATTTTGAGATGGGGACATACCACTAAAGTCACCTTCACTATAAACAAAGCCTATGTCATCCAAGTAAGATAAGCCCATGATAGGCAAGACATAATATAGAAAAAAATCTCGAAGGGAGGATGGTGGCCCAAGGTAACCCATTTACTTTGGATGGTTTGCCAACGACTCATCTTGAC